>PVKH010000129.1:16515-48245 GCA_004027955.1 Chaetophractus vellerosus | reverse complement strand
ATATATAAAACATTTAACATAGTCCCAAAGGCAAGGCTATCCAAAAGTATATTCAGAGAGTTATCACTGTGTACCCTATTCTTCTACCCCTGTCCATAACCAATTTCATACCAATTAGTTTCTGGTCTATTCTCCCTGTGTTTCTTTTTGCATAAACAGATACAAATTTTTTTTCCTTATTGCCTTAAAAGAATGTCATATTAGTCATATAAAGGATTGGCAAGAATGAACATAGCTGAACTTTTTATGGAGGAAAAAATTAACTTTCTTTAGGATTTTACTTTGAAAGAGAAATTATTTCAAAGTAGAATTTTTATAAGATGCATATTTAATATAGGTTTTTATAAAACATGTCTAGGCAATACGGTAATATAGGGAAGGGAATGCCAAAATTTTAATGAGCTTTTGTGGAACTGCAGATATTAATTCATAAAGGCACAGAAATTTATTTCTTGATAATATATTGCAGCCTGAAGTAAGCTCTTGGTTCTTTTCTCATTTCTGCATTTTGACATGCTATTGTCTAGGCTGAAAAATAATTTCTAAAAATATCCTAGAGTTAATAAAATGTTGATAATACTTTTGCAAATACAAGTACCAGGGTTAGTTTTAAAGCAGATATTTTATATAACTTGAAGGAAGTGATATAGGAACATGCTAAAGGACTTTAGAAAAAGCATGTCAAGGAAAGAAAGAGAAATGGGGTTGGGGGCGGTCAGAGACAACAGTAATGTAAGAAAAAACATAGAAAATTTATCTCACCAGAAACAGCACCTCTTCTCAGTCTCAGACAAGTACTGCCTCCAGAAAAGCCAATTCAAGCGCTGGGAAGTGGCAGGATCGATATGGGAGGGCCGAATCACCTGATCTAAGGTAAGGCTATTTTAAAAATTGGATACTTCCTGATATTTAGATCATCAGTGTTGTTTTGTCTTATAAATTTTGATTAGTCTGTACTGTATTTTAATCCCCCCCCATTATGCTTTTTTAATATAGTTTACGGTTTTTTAAGTTGCTGTATGAATCAAGCCCTATCACCCTGTGACTTGCCTCTCATCCTTCCAGCCTCTTATATAAAATAAATTAGATGGAACTACTCTTATGGGTATTCAATAAATTTTTTTCTCTCTCTCTCTCTTGCTGTAAATTTAATTCTTCTCAGATCACATTCTGTTCAGTATCCCTAGATGCTTTTTGCTACATATTGAATAAAATCTTACCTTCTGAACAAATATTTAGGACCTGTAAAATATGAGTCTACTGAATTTTTTAAATCTTTATATCCAACTATTTCATTCCGTAAACGTGCCACTCCGTTAAGTGAGTCTATCAATAATCCTAGGATGCTTATTTCCCTTGTTGTTATGTTTTTTACTTATGGATCCACCCTCCTTAAAATTTTGGTTTATGTTTTAAGTTTTATGTTTACAAAACATACAACTTCAGATGGGTAATATAATCTCTTTGAGCCTGAAAAATAGGAATAATAATTTCTACTCTGAGGGATGTAGTAAGAAGCAAATATGTTAGGTTATGAAACTGCTTACCAACAGTAAGTAATCAATCTCAGAGGTTATACTTTGCCTGACAAAAGAAATACAGGCCAAGATTACCTTCCTAATTTACCATTTGAAATTTTACAGTTTTGGTCCATGGGGTAATTTTGTTTGTTTTTGTTTTGCTTTTGTTGCTAATATAATTTTAAGCTTTCTTCTGGGACAACTTGGTGCTATATTAATGTGCTTTTCATTAGTTTAATTTACTTTTTTAGTATGTGAATTATGATCTGATACCTTTGATCATAACACCTAACAAGAAGAGAACAGAGAGAAGAATAGGGGAAACATTATGAAAATTTGATTCTTAGATTTTTTTTTTTTCCTGTGGGGTCCTAATTATTTATTTCCCATGAGTTATAAGAATTTCTCGTCAATGTCCTTGAATAGGATTTCCTATCAGGAGAGAATAAGCTAAGTCATTATCAAAAGTAGATATTCATTTCAAAATCAAAAAGGCTTATTATTTTTAAAAACATTTATTGATATTTTTCATATGTATCATGATACTGATCTTTGTTTTTAAAAACTAAGTCTCCTTGATAAGCCAATAGAAACAATTTTTGAAGTTACTTTAAATAAAGAAAAATTAGATCTAACAAGTGTACAGTGGCATCTATAAGCCTTTTCAATTTGACATTTCGAAACTACCCTTTTGAACTCAAAATTTGAGTAGTTGATAGAATAGTTGAAATATGAATACAATTTCTATATAATAATTAACTTGATTTAAATAACTTGGCCAGTAACTTGGACAGCCTGATTACTGATACCAAAAGGACCACACATTTTTTTTACTATAAATCTTATCATCACTGCCACTACTACTAAGGGATCAGTAGCTAACTTTGTATATGAAGAATAACTAATTGTCTTAAACAGCAAGCTGTTTCATGGCCTAAGTATTGGATTTGGATTTTAGGTTTGGTTTTGTCAGTAACTGATATGTGGATAATTTAGGCAAGTTCCCTGAAGTCTCTAGGCCTGTTTCTCCATTCGTAAAATGATGAAGCTAGACTGTGTAAAAGGGAAGGCCCCTTCAATTTGGGAGTTCTCTATTTTCTAGCTAGTCCCTGGTTTATACCGAAAAGGAGATCTAAGAAATTAGGGAATTTACCCAGATTCACAGCTAGTTAAGAGGCAAAACTAGAACTAGAATCCCTAGTTTTCTGCTTTTTACTACTTGTGGTTCAGGCAAGTTGACTTTTATCTTTCATAAGTAAAGTCATAGAAATGCTAAAGATGAGTTATTTTTAATAACTTATAAATTTTTAACTTTATAGATATACTTTTGGGCCCGGCTAGATAGCTCAGTGGATAGATATACTTTTATGTTTTAACATCTGAAATTCCTTTTATATCAATCTTTTGACTAAGAATTGCTTTTTTTTTTTTAACTTAAAGTAGTCATGCTTTTCATGCAATACTTCTTGAAATAAGATGGTTAATATGTAAAGGAAAATACTAGCTCTGATATCTGAAAGTGATATACCTCAGTTTTTATGTTGTATAGTTAATCCCCACATTCTCCTTTACCCCCCACATCCTCCCACATAAAAAAAGCTTTTTTTGGAACTATAGAAAACCCCCCATTCTGACATTGTAATTAATCTCAGGTAATATATGTACTAGGAAATTTGACACTTTTTTTTTGGTATGCATTTTGTGCTTTTGACAACTCTAAAAATAAATCTCACTAGTTCCTCTAAATTTGTATAATACAGTGTTTTTCAAACTTTAACATTACTCTTCAAGCTACCTCTAATGTTTATAACCATAGAATTTTTGAAATATATATAGTCATACACATACATACATTCCGGGGATTGAACCCAGGATCTCGTACATATGAAGCCAGTGCTCAACTACTGAGCTATATCCACTCTGTAAAGAGAGTTGATTTTTTCATTTTGTTTGTTTTGTTTTTAGGAGGTACTGGAGATAGAACCCGGGACCTTGTACATGGGAATCAGGCGCTCAACCATTTGTGCTGTATCTGTTCCCCAATTTTTATTATTTGTAATTTTTCTTTTTTTTTTTTTTTAAGATTTTTTAAATTTATTATTTATGCCCCCCTTTCTGCTTGTTTGTTGTGTTCCTTTCTTTGCGTTCTTCTGTGTCTGCTTGTCCCCTACCTCTGTGGCGACCCGCCAAGAGCGCCTGCCCGCTCACGGCGGCCTGCCCTGCCCGCAGTGGCTTCCCCTGCCCGCAACGGCTTGCTTCTTGAGGCGGTCTGCCCGCTCGAGGAGGCCCCAGGAACCAAACCTTGGGCCTTCCGTATGGTAAACCGGAGCCCTACGAATTGCGCTACAGCCGGTTTCCACACATGGCATTTGATTGAGCACTTCGAATGCATGTTGCTGTAGTGTATGGCCTGTAAAATCTTATGTAACTGAACATATGTAGGCCTTCAGGTTTTAAAAGTTCCCTGTAGACCTATATCTTTCCCCTATCAACAGTACATTTAAAAGCATGAAATTAAGCATAAAAGTGGCAGGTAAAACTTTATTCCAAGCTCTGCACAAAAGTGAGTTAACTTGCATTAATGAATGCAGATATATGTCCTCCAGTGAGTCATATTTTAGCATGTTACACATTTTAACATTCAATGATTTGTTTTTTTGTATGTTTTTACTACAACTTAAAAAATAACTTAATATCCTTTTAAAATTCAGGCCCTAGAAAACTAGTGTGAAAATACACAGTTGCTGTAGAAGACAAGGGTTTTGGAGTTGTTCATAATTAAGTGTAAATTCTGGGGCTGCTGCTTTACTGCTCAAAAGAGCCTCTTCCCACATTTGTAAAAATGAAACAAACTGGCCTTACACCTTTCTTACAGTGTACTTCTAAGGATTAAAACAATTTATAAGCTTGTGAAAGTACACCTAGTACAGGTCCTGAAAGATAAGGTCAGGCACCTAATAGGTGTTAGTTCTCTTTAGACGTCTCCCAACACAGGCTTATTGGTCTTTTTAAATGTAATACTGATAGAAATAAAATATGTCATGAAGACAAAATTTTAAATTTTGTGCTTTATTTGGGACATATATTGTTTTTATAGACAGTAATTTTGAATAAATGTCTTTACCTAAAAGTAGTATATATTAAATTTTTTATAACCTATTAATGCACATAGAGAAAATTATTCTTATGCTTTTGAAAGTAAAAACCAAGATAACCAAACAAAAAGCAGGCATGGAACAGTACCATGACAGTCCATAAAACTTAAAAGGTAAAATATAAAAATATGTAAAGAATGTCATCCTTAACCTTAATTATTAGATCTTGATGGGTGTGACTTTGTATTTATTGAGTATTAAAGACTTAAATACTAATTTCTATCAGCCACTTTTAATTCTTTTCTAAAGGAAAACACTATGTCCTTGAGTCTTTCTTGGGGATACCCTTTAGAGTTGTAGCCCTCAACTTTGGCTGTATATTGGAATTACCTGGGGAGCGTCAAAAAATTACTGATGCTTCAGCCCAAAGATTCTCATTTAAATAATCTGATGTGCTATCTGTGTATCACGAGTTTTAGATAATTCTGATGTGCAGATAAGGTTGAGATCCACTGATTTAGAGACTTGGTTCTGGTTTGGCATAAAGATTAAGGTCAAATACTAACTTGAATGTGAGCACCTTGGATTTTGAAGTAAAATGATAAATTTAGCTATAATGAAAACTGACATCTACATAACATTTTAGAGCCTTACAGAATCCTTTCCAGTATGTTGTCCTCATTTAATTTAGATTCTCTGCCTCTGAGTCTTTTAAGAGGCTGGTAACCACTGTCAAAGGTAGGTTGTGCTGCTTCTTTTGCAACCAGATTGGTAGTACATTAGCTGAATTGGAATCCTGCACATAATATTTTCCCCGCATCTTTCTTTTTGCTTATGTTTTTCCCTGCATTTAAAATGTCCTGCTTTCCCATCTCATGTGTCTGAAGCCATGCTCCATGTCTTCCAAGGCTCCTCTCTTTCCTCAAGTAGCTTAAAAGATGCTATACCAGTTTCTATGCAGGACTGATACAGCAATCTGTTTAGATATATATAACCTGAGTAGACATCATACCAAATGTATCTGTCTATAACTTGGCAATATGGTATAGTCACATTTTAGGTTTCTTGAACTGCTGCTGCCTAATACCTAGTAAAAGCTCTGTTGTGGGAAAAAAAATTCTGCAAGGGTATGTGATTCATCTATTTCTTTAGAATAGTGGTTCTAAACTTTTATTAAATCATTGATCACTTTGAAAATTTGCTGCAGGCTGTGGACTCTCTTTTCTGAAAAATACTTGTATCCACGTGCATTTAAGTTAACTTCAGGGACCTCTTGATCCCTCTCTACAGAATTGTATATGCTAGTAAAGAACTCTCTGTCATTAAATACAATTAGATCCTTATATCAAGCCTGACCATTAAGAGACTTAAATACCCAGGTCACATTGTTTTGCTTCTCCTGATTAAATTGCTTTCATTACATTATACATTGTTGTTCTGCTTCACCCAACATTGAGAGACATTATGAGAAACAACTCTGAAATTCACTTTGGTTTTCATTGTAATATTGAACATTTTGTCCATATTTCACTGTTTTTCAAAGCATGAAGTTGCAATCCATCCAGTGGGTTGTGAAATCAATTTAGTGGGCCTACCTAGTATTTATTTTCCTTTTCTCCTGTTATATTTAAATATTAATAAAATCATGTTAATATTCCTTTATAGTAAGTATAAGGACTGTTTTATGAAACTTTTAAAAGTTTTTAATATAATATGTGCATAATGGATTGATATGCAAAATGTATTTCTTACCATGTTTTACTCTGTCATGTCTTAAGGCAGACTCAAAGGAGAAATTTTTCCTCTTTCTTCACATCTGTAAAATGAGGATAACCATAGAATTATTATATGGAATTGCTATACATAAAGTCCTTAGAATGGTTCTTACTTAGCACATAGTACGTGCTCTATAAATATTATAATAATATAATATATAATAATAATTATAATTATTACTAGGTAAAGTCTTCAGAGCTGATGGTCTGCTTTTATCTTATGCACACTGAAGACTTTAGTTATTAATGTACTTTGCTGCTAAGAATAAGAAGTTCAGAAATAAATCTGTGGCACAAGGTTAGCAATTAACCTTTAGTCTTTCTTCCTTTGGCCCTGATTTTGTCATTCTAAAAGTTTCTGTTGCAGACCCTTTCTGGAAGATTGGAATCATGAAAATATGTCATTTTAATTTAATTGCATTATAAATTCAGAGGTGTTTTCATAGTCAGCTGTGCCAGGAGGGAAGATAGGCTCTTCTAAACATTCACAGCCTGTGTTAAATTGTAGTTAACTCATTTATACATTGTGGTTAGTTTCTCTCAGCTTTTTACTACATGATTGAGTCCAGTATAGAGAATTGTGGTAGCCTCAGCTATCTACCTCATTAAACAGATTTGTAGCCCCAATTAAATTTGTGCTACGGAAATCCAAGTTATAATAAAGTTCCTCTTAGTAAAGCTGTGCTGTACCTTTTAATGCAACAAAATAGAATACATCAAAAACTTTCATGGAGTAATATGATTCCAGAGTTTGTTTTCCATAGTGGCATCAGAATAACATTGGATTGTTTAGTCATTCATCTGTGTTAAATATTACGTGCTTTTTTGGTTACTTTGATACATATCTATCTTTAAATATTTCCAACTGAAATGGTAAATCCTCAGTTAACATTTCTGATAATTTTAAGTAAATCTATTTGTGATTTTTTTAAAAAAGCCTGTGCAAGGTGTTGCTTTGGAAATGTAAGGGGTTGCAGATTTCTGTACCCCTTTTAGGAATGTCTTAGCTGATTTCTCAGTTGTATGGTTACAGAAGTACAGTAATTTGCCATTTATGACTCTTGTGATTAAATAATCCGTTTAGAATTTTAAAAGCTATAAAAAAGATGGACTTCTCTCATCATAATCAAGGTTAACTTAAGAGTTGAAATACTCCCATGTTTCTCAGAATTCCTTGGGAAAGCATTGTAATAGGTTATAGAAATCTTTTCCCTTAACACAAACATTATGATATACCTAGATTTCATTTTTGCTACTTTTGATAATTGGTGAGAATTTGCCATTCAAATTTTAGATGTATTCTTGATAAGTTTTAAAAGGTGGGTAGGAGAGAATCCAGGGATTGGGAATAGAAAAGAGTGTGAAAGGGAATAGTAGAGTAGAAGTAAAGATTTTAAAGTTTTGTTTTTTTTTTTAAAGAAGCTTTAGATTACATAAATGTTGCATCAAAAATATAGGGGATTCCCATATACCCCATCCCCTCTTCCTCCCACATTTTCCCTCATTAACAGCACCTTTCATTAGTGTGGGGCATTTGATATAATTGATGAACACATATTGAAGCATTGCTACTAACCATAGACTATAGGTTACATTATAGTTTACATTTTGCCACGCACAATTTTACAGGTTTTGACAAAATGTATAATGACCTGTATCTGTCAGTGTCATGTGGGAGAGTTCTAATATCCCAAAAATATCCCCATGTTACACCTATTCTTACCCCTCCCTCCCCTCAGACGGAAAGATTTTTACAATGAAATATAGGTAGCAGTAAATGGTGAGGAAAATCCTGGCCTCAAAGTATACATCTGTATCTGTTAGAATGTTGGAATCTGAGATATATATCTATGAGGATTGATGGTATCTGGCTTTGGTATAAAATTATGGTGGGCATAACTTTACACCAATTCTAAGTTTTAGGGAAGAAATTGGAGCAATATTTGTTGTAAATCAAGGTGTTTAGATTTTTCTACTGTGTGGAAGTTAAACTGCTTTCTTAGCTATATTGAAGAGTATAAGTTAAATAAAATCACTCTTGGTCTTTGGGATCATAAGGGAATCTGGGAACTCAGTGACCCACGCATAAAATCAGAAAAGCACTGAATATTTTAATCTTATTAAAATATAGAGAAGGGAAATCTTAAGAGGGCAAGAGATGGTAAATGGGAATTGATTATATACTTGAAAACATTTCAAATGTTATACTTTTTATAGGACTGTTTTATTTTTATGAGCATAAAGTTAACAAGGTTTTCTGAAGCTCTCTTGTGATTAACTCACACCATCTCTTGATTTCCAGGAAAGTCTGAAATTTTTTTGAAGGTGAATTCTCTTGCCAGAAAGCAGCATGGCTCAGGGCAAGGATAAGCTTTGGAGTCAGAAAGACTGTTTGAGACTTAGCTTTGCCATTTAATTAGTATTCAGATACATGACTTCACTCTGAGCCCTAGTTTTATCATCTCTTTAAAAAATGACAATTTTTAAGTTAAGGGTTTATTGTGAGCTTGATGTATAGCATATAGGCACTTTGGATGGCCACTGTGGTCATTAGTTATTTTAGGAACCTTAACCATGGTAGTTGTGGAAGGAACTGAACTGTGTTATTTTTACTTGTTTTATTTCTCCTGTAAAGTTTTAAAAGCAGATTGTTCAGAACTGAAATATAGATGAAGAAAACTATATCTAATTTTCATCCATATGTGAACTACAAAACAGTTGTGCACATGTGTAGAATTCCCATACAACACCCCTCCACCAACACACTACATTGTTATAGAACATTTGTTACAGATTATGAGATAATATCATCAGACTAGTGACACTAACTATGGTCTATAGTATACATTTGGTATATTTTTTCCATTGCATTCATTTTGCATTGCCTATTTCTACAGGTGGCTTTTGTATCTTGTTAAACATATGTACTTTTATGATGGCTTTTAATATTATTACAATTTTAAAAATTTAACTTACTAGGTTTTCCTATTAACTTAGCAACATTGCTTTATGCTATACGATTTTCCTATATTCACATATATTTTAAACTTCAAAGAGAATTTAAACATAAATAATTGGAGGTGGGCAGCATTTAAATCTTTGAATTTTTATCTCTAAAGGCAAGTTATCAGGAATGGAAAACTGGTTCTTTTTTCATGCTTTTGAATGCTCAGTATATATCATGAAGGAAATCAGCCTCTGTGTATCAAAATAAATATTATTTCTTTTCAAGCCATTTTGGAATATTTAAGTTACTGTAATTGAACTATAAAATAAGTTAAAGTAGCCAGGACATTTTATTTCCATTTTATTGTCTTGCATTTGCTGCCTGATTCAATTTCACAAAGACTAATTTAATTGGAGATTATTTAATAAAAACAGTAAATTTAGAAGAAAAGCTATAAAATATTTATAATTTAATGCTTTCATCATTGTTAGGTGTATTAGTTCTAGCTAATTAAGAAAACCTTGTTTTTTATGACAGTGCAAAAGTAGTGAGATTTAACTAATTCAGTGAAGGTTTTTTAAGGTTTGTTCGATTTTAAAGTACATTGCAGTGTAACATTTTTATAATTGATGTATATTTTAAAAATTAAACTTTAAAAAGATTAAAAAATAAAGTACATTGCAAAGAATTTTTGGTTTTATTTTTCACTTAAACATTTTTAATATTTTTCAAATGTCTAATTAGGTGAAACTGAATTGATTCAATTTTTATGTTATAGGAGATTACCAGGGGCAATTGATGTTATTGGTCAGACCATAACCATCAGCAGAGTAGAAGGAAGACGACGTGCAAATGAAAACAGCAACATACAGGTTTAGTATTTAACAATCAACTCTTTTTTTTTTTTTAACCGAAATATTGTATCCATGTTCTAATTTAATTCAGTAAATATTTATGGTGTTAAATGTGTGATAGTACGCCAAGATTTAAAATGTGGATCCAATCACCTTTATATTTGTTACAAAAGCTTTTCCTTTTAGAGTTTTTTCCCCGTGTTATAAACATATATAGGTTCATTGAAAATGAAACTGTAAAATAAAGGAAAAGTTCAGAGAAGAAAATAAAAATTCATAATTCTACCTTGTAAAGATGATAACATTCTGTGCATCTCTGTCACTAAGCATGATTGGGATACAGTTTTGATTATATTTTTGTGTATCCTTTTTTTCATCTAAAATTATTTCATTTTCCCATATTCTTTATATATCTTGCTATTTGTTACTTGCAACCAGTTTATGCATGCCTTACAGTCTTTTACTTTACAACCTGGTGATGAAAGGCTCTGGTACAGTGCAGGTCTGACTCTGCTGCCATGTGAATTTCTGAATGCTAATATCTGTAATTAATGATTACATTGTCTTAACTTGAACACCCTGGTAGGTAACAAAGACAACATTCCTTACATTAAGTTTGTAAAATACTAGTTTCTTGTTTTAATGTTATTACTTCTTTCTTTAAGAATATGAATATTTTAAAAGGCGCGTGTGTGTATTTATTTAAGGCGAGAACTATTACTCTCCCTAAACAAATAAATATGTTGATAAAACTACCTTTTTCTTTTTTTCTTGGATTAAGGGGAATTAATTTACTGAGTTTATTCATAAATAATATTTGCTTAGCTTTTCAAATTAATTACCTGTTCTCTTGTTTTAGGTTCTTTCTGAACGATCTGCTACTGAAGTAGACAACAATTTTAGCAAACCGCCTCCGTTTTTCCCTCCAGGAGCTCCTCCCACCCATCTTCCACCACCTCCATTTCTTCCACCTCCTCCAACTGTCAGCACTGCTCCACCTCTGATTCCACCACCAGGTAAATAGTATATAAGACATTTGATTTTTAATAGAGAAATAACCTATGAGTATTTCTTTCATTTTGAGTTTAATAATTAAAATGCATATCTGAAAATAAGATCATTGTATCTCATTAAAAATAATAGATATAATAGTTATTATGTTGAGTCTTCAATAGATTCACAGTGAAACAGGTAGTGTGTGCTTTGCTATTTTTGCATAGCAAAGAGGCAATGGAATAAACAGTGAAGAATTTAAAGATAATAAAATTATGATCCAAAACCAAAGTAGTGATGCCCAGACTAAAGTTGCTAATATTTTACATATAAATCCATATTGAATTGTAAACCATTAGTTAGCTTGTTTTGGAAAAAAATTTAAAGACACTTTTAGAATTAGAATAAGTAAAAAAATTATATCCTGTTAAGGGATTGAAATTAAATTTCAGTCTGCTTCTTCCTCCTTTTTTATTGGTTTCCTTTTAGGAGACTACTCCTGGGTGCCAGGTACTTGGTATTTACCTTTTTTTTTTTAACAAGACAGTTGATGTCAATTTTTACCATATTTTTAGCTACCTTTTGCTTATTTTTAAAAGCTAGCTCAGTGGTAACAGAAAACAAAACATCCCAAATTGTCATTTTTATTTATACTTTTGACTTTTTATCCTGTGGCCTTTATTTTATTCCCAGTAAGCTTTCAGTATTTATCCTCTTTAATCATTTTTTTAAATGATACTAACAAGATTGATTGAGATTATAATTACTTTCTTCATAGGGAAAATGCCAGTAGTAAATTATAATATGATTATGTGACATTGTTAATATTAAGATCCTAATCAGAACTACTGAGATGTCTTAGGATTTGCTTTCTATTAATAAAATTAATTTGTACTAAATAACCATGTACTCTCACTCACTTTGAATTTGAAAGACAGCTGTCTTCATTTTAAGGTGCCAGATGCTGGTTGTTCTCAGAGAACAGAGTCAAATAAAGCGTCTGTGTAATCTTTCCCTAAATTGTACATCCTTAGCTGCTCAATGTCAACTACTCTGTCTCACATCGGTAATATCTTTGAATCAAGGTATTCCAGTCACCCCTCCCCTTAATAAAGATAAGAATCAAGATATTCCACTGTCACCCCATCTCTTAATAAAGATAAGAAAAGCTGTTTATTAGGAGAGAGGTGGTATGAACTAATGATGAACAAATAAATATTTCACTGGTATAAGAATATTCTAAAGCTCTGTAGGATGTTGCTGATATTGCTGATAGAATAGCATTGTCTAAAAGTTCACTTTTTTCAAAATAGTAAAATTACTCCATTTCTTTGCCTTGTATTTTAAAGATAACAGATTTTTAAATGTTAGTTTATCAATAGCATTATCCTGTAGACAGCCACTGATTCTTTTTCAGTTGCTTAATCTAATTATCTCTTTAAAGCTGAATTTCACCTACATGCTTTCCATATTTTAAATGCCTGTCCATTTTTCCTTTGATGCTTATTCGTGGATTACATTTCCATGTTGTCCTGTCAGAATTTAAGAAATACAGTTTAAGTCTAATGCTAATCTAAGCTGTACCTAATTGTGACATTTTTGCTAAGAGAAGGAATTCAATTCATATTAAAACCAAATCTGAATTATTCCTTATTTATGTCACATTGTGAGCTATTGGGCAGAGTATAGGCTATGTATTGTCCATCCGTGTTTCCCCACAGTATTAGTTACAGTGTCTTGCATATACTTGAAAATCCCTAAATATGTTAGCTAAAAGTTAACAATATATTTATGTATCCATAAAACTAGAAGTGATTTTGAGATTGACAATTGGTATAGGTACTTATCAATCAGAATAACACTGGTTCAGAAGAACTGTAGGCTGCATAGATATATACCACTTTGAATAATGGCCCTGCTTAAAGCCTTGTTTTCAGTTACCATTTACTACAGAACCACACGATTACAGTATGTTCTATAGAATTTGCAGTCATTTAGAGCACCTTAAGAATCACACGCAGATAATGAAAAATGTGGCTCAGGATTATTTTTGTAAGTATCGCCTTAAAAGAAGTACTCCCATTTTTCTTAGAAACCTGGGTTTTCTGTTTTTCTTTGTGAAATACATAGGGAAATATTGAGAATGGATTTAAATGTATTTTAATGTTGCCTTTGTTAGCGTTAGCCTTCTAATATATATGTTTTTAAGATTAAAGTCCTGCCTATGATGGGACAAATATGCCTCTAATTTGGGATGTTAGCAGGTTTTTCATAAATATGGTGACCTTACATCCAAGTTTTCCTAGAACAGTTCTAGTTTGCATTCTTATCCCAGCACAATTATTAAGAGTGTATTTTACTCTCAGAATTGTCCCAGTCTGGAAGATAAAATTTATGGTTACCTATAATTGGAGGTTTGCAGTCATGGCTTCTTGTATAAGTAGTTAACTCCCTAATAGCGATGGCATGATGTTGACAACTCTGATCTGAGCGACTTTCACTCTCACATGAATAGTTAATGAAAGAGGAGAGATACATTGCCTCCTCTCCCTTTAAGCATACATCTGCAGACATGTGTGAAATCAAGTTATTAACAGAGAAGGCAACATATTTCTGGCTGCACTGGATTTGGGTGACGAATAGAGGAGATTATGAATTAGAGAGTATAACAAAGGTATTAGGGACTTCTCATTCTAAATCACTGTCTCTTTGAATTAGCTTTAAAATGGAAAAGTATTTAATTGGTTCTTTCTGGCCATAGTGATAGTAGCTTTTGAAAACAAATACCAGTTAACCAAGGACTTCTGTAGTTTTCAGAGGATCTCCTATTTTCATTTTCTTTTTAAGTCAAAGTTTCAATTTTAAGTCTTTTCAGGAATATATTAGTGTGGTTTCATGTTTTTACTGAAAAGTAAAAAATAATAATAATTTATACTTAGTGAATACTAACTGTGTGCCAGGCACTATTCTAAGCAAATTAACTCATCTGTAATAATGTATGAAGTAGATATTACTATTTTAACTTTACAAAAGAGGAAACTAGTACTTAAGTAAAGCTAGGAAGTAGCAGAACCAGAATTCTAACCCAAGCAGTCTTGTTCCAAAGCCTGCTTTCTCATTAACAGCATTGACATGAATGATTACTTATGTCAAGTAAGCTGTATCTTTGTATTCACCCCAATAACAGGTCTTAGGAACCTTTAAAAAAATTTTTTTTTCAAATATTTTCCTGATTTGACGTGCATGCATATGTATTTGTAGGTAAGGAATTGAGGGAGGTTGAAAAGAGCAGGAATCAGGTTGTTTTAAAAATTAAGTTAGTTGCAGTTTTACAATTTGCCCAATCTCCTTAAGAAGTCTTATGTTTAACTGAATAAACTAGTTTTTAAATATTTGCTTTTTGAGAGAAAAATTGTAAAATTTATAAGATCAATGTCATAGAGTAGATTTTGTTTTTTAAAATAAACTTAATTGTGATTAAATTTGTGTATAAACTTTTTTTTAAAACTAGGCTCATACTTGGTATATTACGTTTTGTAGTTTTTTAAATAGGTTTTTAAATGTTGGCTTAATTTACTTTAGTGACATATTTTATCTCTATTTTTTATAATACAATTTATTGAAAATGAGAAGGCAGATTCAATTTAACTCATACTTTTGTTATGCCAATCAGTATTAAGGCTCATGTGATTATGGTTCTGTAGGGTGTAGGAGCAATTAAAATATAGCCCAGAATTAGAATTCTGCTAAATTGCAGAAGCCTCTCTGCTTTACCGAGACATAACCCGACCAGTCTGGACCATATACAAAGCATCCTTGCTTTTAAAGTTGGTATGTAGGATTTAGCTATTTATCTAGATTTTAAATATATAAGATTCTGCATTTTAGAAGGAAGTGAATTCCTTCTTAAATGTTGCCATTTAAATCAGTGTCTTACTGGTTGTCTGGTGCTACTATGAATTTTTAAATCTTGTTCATTCCTTAAATATCTTGATTTTGAGTTAAGAGTTGATACATGGGGAAAACAGCTCACATATGGAGTCTTTCAGCATTTCCTTTAATGCTTTCATTCTCTTTAGATTGTTTTTCTCTTAAGCAGTCTGGTTCTTTTAGCACAACGGTTCTCAAACTTCTTGGTCACAGGACCCCTTTACACTCTTAAAAATTATTGCTGACCACAAGGCCTTCAATGTTTATGTGTGTTACATCTATTAATATTTTTTGCATTAGAAATTAAAACTGAGAAATTTAAATATCATTTAAAATACGCATTCTAAACCGATTCCATGTTAACATAAAAACATTTCTGAAAAATAACTATTTTTCCAGAATAACAAAAATATTTAGAGAGAAGTGGCCTTGTTTTACATTTTTGCTAATCTATTTACTGTCTGGTTTAAAAGAAAAAAGTTCCCTGTTTCTGCATTAAATCTATTGTGATATCACATGTCGTGTAGCCTCAGAATAAAATTTCTCTGTAGATGGGAGAGAGTGAAAAAGGCAAATAAACATCTTAGTATTTTTTATTTTTATGGAAGTAGTTTTGACCTTGCAGATTCCCAGAAAGAATCTCCCTAAGAGTATCTAGACCATATTTTAAGAACTGCTGCTTTAGCAGAATCCAGGCCTGCATGGGATGACTATTATCAGCCCCTTGAAAAACATAATTTTGACCATCTAATTAAAAAGCAATTTTATGAATATAATATTCATCAAGCTAATTTTATAGTTCCATATAGATTTTTTTGTCTTAACCAACAGGTTTATAATAGATTTTTTTCCTCATTGTTTCAAGTAAATGTTGAAAAATAATCATTAATAGTGGCTTTGGTTTTGACATGTTGGCCCATATAATTGTGTTGCTGCAAATTCTATCATAAAAGTCATATCAAAAATAGAGTCTGCCATCCCTTTGGGTTTTTAAGTGCTGGGAAACATCAATTGTTATCTCATATTAACTGATACTCTTTGCCAAAAAAATGTAAGCATTTAAGAAATGCTTAAAAAAATGAATTCCTTGAAGTGCTTGAGTACTGTATTCACTTTCTCTTTTGTTGTGTTTTTCTCCATTAAAATAAAAACCCAACCTATCAATGTTTTCAATAAACTCAACAGTAGGAAATAATGCTAATTATCTGTAATAAATAACATTTTTGCACAGTTTAAATTAATTTACATATAAATTTAATAGAGAGTAACAGCTTCTTTAAGATGTTGAATTTTGAATGGCTTTTTGTCCCATAGATGCTCCCCTTATAATAGTTATATTTTTGATACTCTGAGAAGTTGCATTTACTAGAGTCTAATTATGGTTTAATATCTATCTTTTATTTGTGCTGGTGTTCCAGTCTTTTTGTGATTCTGTGTAAGCTAATAGAGATCAACGCCTTTACATGTTCTCTATAAAAATACTGACATTTTGGTTTGAGATGTTTTAATTTGTCTGATGGAATTTTTGTTTTCTGTAGGCCAGCCATAGATTATTTTATAAATTAGAGGATTCAGATATCCTAAAAAGGATATGATAAATGGTTTGTCTATTTGATAGTTAATCTAAAATGATCTTTTTCATCTTTCAGGTACAAAGTCTTGTGACCATAGCACCTTTTTAACACATTTTTTTTCCATTAAAATTACTTTCATTCTTTTTTCCACCTTGTTAAAATGAAGAAATAATTACTCATTTTACTTTACTAAGAAGTAGTTTTGCAGTATTCTGAATTCTGTGTTTATTTTTTAAAAGGTTTGATGGTTTTGATATATTTGTGCGTGTGTATGTATATGTATAATTTAAAAAAATACCGATGTATAGAAAAGCATTTCTGGCAGAAGGTTATATTTAAAGATTTTTATAAACTTTGTGTTTTTGAACTCAGTTTCTTTATGTACAGTTTACCTCTGAGCTTGATGGCTTTGAAGTAGAAATCTGTGAGACTTAAGGAAAGTTATTAGCCTCATCTATTCCTAACAGTACTACTGATGAAATTTGGGAGTTAGTAGTGAGAAATAGGAAGCATAGTTCACATAATTTTTGCCATGTTTTTTCATTCATGTGCACTTAATAGAAAAAAAGATAGTACGCTATTATATGCCTTAGTCATCTATTGCTACATAACAAATAACTCCAAGTTGTCATGGCTTAAAACAACATACGTTTATTATCTAACAGTTTCTAGAGATCAGGAATCTGGACACTATTTAGTGGTTTCTCTGCTTTCAAAATTTTACAAATCTCACAGTCATCTTAAAAATTTGATTGAGGAAAGTATACGCTTCCAAGCTCACTCCCTGTTCATTGGAAGAATCAATTCCTCCTAGCCTGTTGGACTTAGGCTTTGCTCCATTGCTTGCCACGTGGGCCTCTTCCAATGTGGCAGCTTGCTTCCTAAGAGTGTTATGCTGTAGGCAAGAGGGAATGACAGCAAGATGGAAGCCATAGTCTTTTGTAATCTAATCACAGAAAAATCATCCCATCATTTTTGCTGTGTTTTGTTTGTTAGAAATAAGTCACTAGGTCCAGCCTACACACGCAAGGGGAGGATATGACTACCAGAGGTATACAGAGACACGAATACCAGGAGACAGGGATCATTGGGAGCCACGTCAGAAGCTGCCTACGACATAGCCTTTTTTTTTTTTTTCCGCCCTTGTTATAAAAACAGTGATGGAATACATTGAGAATAAGTTAATTGACAGCCTTTGTTAATGTTTTTTTAATTTCACAACCCTCTATTCCATGATTTTTTAAAAATATAGGTAAATTCCTTTTAATATATTTTATTTTCCATGCCTTTCTATTTCCTGAGTGTCACATTTAGATGCTCTTGTTTATTTTTTCATATTAATTTGGGATCATCTTTGTTTCATCTTTGTTTACTCAGCGGTGCAATCAGGAGGGAAATTTAGATCTAATCCAGTGTTTCTCTAAGTATGGTCCCTAAGCCAGCAACATGATCATCACCTGAGAACTTAGGCCCCACCCCAGACCTACTGAATCAGAAATTCTAGGGGTGGTATCTAGCAATCTGAGTTTTTAATAAACTCCAGGTGATTCTGATGACACATTAAAGTTTCAGAATCACTGAACTGTTCTCGCCTGTTAAAGCTTGAATATTACTTTTGCAAAAGCTTTTGGCCAGTATTAGGAATCTTACTTTTACTACTATTATTCCAAGCTTTAGAGGGAAATAAAATATTTTTTCTACTCATTTTAAAGATAAAGAATACAGGAAAGAAACAAAATAACGTGCCTTATGTATTTCTAGAGTGTTGGTTAGTCAGCATGTCTGGCCAAGAAGGTGAGGAGTTGAGGTATAAAGAAAAGGATTTTTGAGATAAATTTGCTCTTTCCTTACACTATTTGTTTTGTTAACAAAGTCAAATACCAAATAAGTGACTGTAGCGTAAGAATGATGTTGGCCTTACATAATATCATGTATTAAACTTCTTTAATTGCAGTTTGAAAATACATTTGATTAGAATCAAAGAATTGGTTCTATAGTGTTTTACTAGCTTGTTTTGGTGAACTTTCACCAATAAAGTTTTGCCCTGAAATGTCTTAAGAGAAGTAGAGTTCTCACAAGAAGGGCCCTTTCTAGTCCCTTTCCCACCTTTCTGATGTATAGATGTTGATTGGAAAGACATTTGCATAGCATGATTTCTCTTTGATTGTGCTTTTAATTCCTTTAAGTTGATTTTTAAAATCTCTTGATGTTACTGTTTTAAGATTAAAGGCAGACTATAATTTTAATTATCTTCATAACATACCTTATTATTTGTTCATATGTCTTTTATCTCTATATTTTATAAACTCTCAACTTAAATGTTTTTTTAACAATTTTTTAAAATTTTTTATTTTTTTTATTTTTCAAGTTATTGGGGACTGTGGATTGAATCTGGGACCTTGTATGTGGAAAGCTGGTGCTCAGCCTCTAAGCCACATTGGTTTCCCAAGTTGGTTTGATTGTTTTGCTTGTTGTTGTTTTTTTCCAGGAGGCACTAGGAACGGAACCTGGGACCTCCCGTGTGGGAGGCGGGTGCTCACCCCTTCGTGCCACATCCACTCCCAACTTAAATGTTTTTGAGGACTAACTTTCAAGGAGGGCCAAATAGTAATTTCTTAGTTATTTTGTATGAATTCACATTTTAGTAAGCTTAGTGAAAGCACTAGCTGAAGTGATGCGTGCTGCTCATGTATTCATTTAGGTGAAGTTGTGCTTGATGTGTTTAAATCTGAAAATTAGATAAAAATAGTAAAGCCCAATAGTGTTCTCAAAAAAAAAAATCTGTACTTTTCTAAAGAAAATAGTAGTAGATATCAGTACTACTCCGATAACAGTAAATATTGTGAACATTTAGTATGCTTTATGTTTCTTAATTTTCCCATTTTGTTTGGCATTTGTGGGACTGTGCTAGCTTGTATTGTTTACTGGATTCTTTTCATTTAGTAGTTTAGGAAGTAGCCATGTAATCTCAGGATGGATGAGAATTGCCATTAACTGTGAGTTTAGTAAACTCTTGTGTAGGCCAATTGATTTTCGAAACATGATGGCTGTTTTACATATCATTTTCAGTTTTGCTTGTTTTTTTTAAGTTTAGCATATCCTTTTATGGCAGTGGGTGATTAAGTCAGGTGCTTCCATCTCCATTTTAAGGCCACTTGTTGACTTAAGATCTTTTTATATAAACCTATTACACTGGTATAAGAAGCAAATTGAAAAATTTTAAAATAAGTTATTAGCAGATGTTTTCATCAATAAGGAAACAATGGGAAGTGATTAGTTTTTACTATTTTTTCCTATGCATTTATAGACTTTTTTCCTCTTTTGGACTAATTTTGATGCAGTTCTTAAGGATTTTGTAAAACATTCTAATAGTGTTGAAGTTATTTATGGTATAAAGCTTTCCATGAAAAGGTTTTAAATTTTTTTTCTATTTTTGTATTTAGAAATCTTTCGTTTTTCTTCAACTGAAAGTTGTTACAATTTGCATGCTACATAAACTGACTTTCATTTATTTCTTAAATTTAAAATGGTGGATTTAATTTTAGAACTTAAACATTTATAAATAAATTTCATATTAGGGTTTAGGGCACATTTGACCAATGTAAATTGAGAAAGTTTACTTACACATTGTTTATTTCTTAAAGTTTATAATGTGTACAAATAGCAGAAGCCACTCAAATTAGTATTTGACACCTGTAGAAGTAAATTTCCACATTTATGATAATGTGCCCTGGATTGTCTCTCTATATATATATGAATTGGCTATACCTCCTTTTTCTACTCCCCCTAAATCAAGGGAACTATTAACTTTCTCCCACTCCTGCCGACCACAGCAAAACAATCTGAATCTACACTTGAATGTCCCACAATATATTGAGCTTTACAAAAATAAATGATAGCCGTCATCTTCAGAGTTACTTACTCTACTTGCAGTACTTAAGAAAGAGCCTACCTACATCAGTTTACCTATTAAAATCTTAAAGTATAAGTATATTTGTTGGAAATAAGATCAGACATTATCAAATTTAATTTGTTAATTTCATGGGGTTTGATATTTGTATCTGCACAAACTGCTTTCTAACTGATCTCTAACTTCATTTGTGATTATAAGTAGTGGGGTAAACCATATATTATCAAGGTGTTAGGATGGGTTTTTATCAGGGAAGTTGGATGTGCTTTACTTGAATTGTTGGTCCTCTGCAAGAAAACAGAATGATTCTCTTGAGTGAATAAGCGAGGATAATGAGGCCAGGGGTTTTATTTCAAAGTTTGTTTTGGTGATGGCATTAATACATAACAGGTTATGAAATCCAATTACTATATTAAATTTCATCACTTGTTTTTTAGGTATTCCAATAACTGTACCACCTCCAGGTAAAACTTTTTTCATGTTTTCTCCATCGTTGTTAATAAACATGAAATTTCAAGCTTACAGTTATAGGAGGGACAGTATTGATGCAGATAGAATATGGAATAGGCTATTGGGATTTCAAGGTCCTATTTTCAGCTCTGCCTTTGCTTCATTCCAGTTTTGATTAAGACATTTAGTTTTCTTATACCTGTCTTACCCATTTCTGTAGAAATAGAGATTCTGGGAAAATTTTTACCATATCAATTTTAGAAGAAAATAGTATAGGACATAAAATATATTTTTTATTTAAAAAAATGTTCTTCAGACATAAATATTTTATATGGTAAAGTTACTAAAAGAGATGAGAAAGATAAATTTTTGAACTTTGTCTGCTGGCATAACTCAGTATCATGAAAAAATATATTCTGAACCAACATAGATGGGAGTTGCAGCTGGTCAGATGGTTGTTCTTAGAGTGGTAATTGAGTGTTCGTTGTTGTAAGGATATGATTAATAAAAGTTTATACCTGATCCAGAGTTGTTGTTTTACATTTTTGTCAGTTATATTTTTATATTGTGATAGCAAGTGTGCTTATTGAGTTCAGTGCTAAGAAACAAGAGACATTATGAAGAGAATAAGAGGCGACAATGTTTGGAAGGGAGGGTCTGAATTCAAAATCACCTTGATAAACAGAAATAGTAAAATTCAGTTAACATAGAATAGTATGCATGTTTAATTGTGGGATAGAGAGTTACTGATTGTGTGTGAATGTGGCTGAACAAAAAACTTCCCAGAAAAAAAATTATAATGGAATTATTGGTTTGGCCTTTATAGTTTAAAAAGCATTGTGGTTGTGAGGCTGTATAAAATAGGATTGTGGACTATAGAACAAATGTGTTAATTGCTAAACTTTATATTTCTAAGATGTTTAAAAGAGGAGTTATAGTTCCTAAAACTGGATACAGTAAAGATAAGCCTGATAAACTTAATGGATTGAAGCAGGGCCAAAAATTTATTTAGATGGATCTTTGAGAAGGATTTAAGAGAAGTGGGATTCATTCTTTTACATAGTATACTAAATAGGAAGTTTTTAGTGGAGGTGTTTTCAAATATGTAAGGGTTATAGAGAATATGACAGTAGAATGCCTCTTGTCCTCATTCAGGACAGCATATGAATTGTAGTATGAAAGGTTTATAGTGTATAAATATAATATGTATCCTAATAGTGAGGGTTGTTAAAAGTGGAAGGAATTGGCATCTTAAGTTGTGGAGTTTCCATATCTAGAGGTTTTTAATTCTTTTGTTGGGATACTTTATTGCCTATCTGACTTGAAAGTGCAGAGTAGATGAATTGTTAAGGTTCCTTAAGCCCTATTATTCTCTGTTATTTCATTTAGGTATTGTGAATTATTGAGTATGCAGACCTCATGAAAAAAGATGCAAATTATTCTCCTGCTGAACTAATCCAAAAATTATATTACGTGCCTTTCTATGTAAAATAGTTCTTTGGGGTTGCGCTATTTAAAACATATTTTGTGATGTTCTCAACCTTAAGTATTTATATATGTGCTGGTAAAGTTTTATTTTATAAATTATATATTCTAAGGAAATTCTGTACATCTAAAACTCAAAAATATTTTGAAAGAGGTAAATGCTATTTTATTTACTTTTCTTCTAAAACATTTCAAGTATAACATATCTGTTGGCAACACTGCTACTGTTTTATATATGGAAAAGGTAAGGCATTGAGATTAACTTTCTCATACTCACAAAATGGGCTGTGTGTGGTGCTGAAAATAAGACCGGGTGTCCTGACCTTCAGTTTGTGCTCTGCGTGTTTATTAGACCAGACTGTTCATATAAAGTTTTAAAGCTCCAAAATCTGTTTATAAGTTTAAGCTCCATTTTTTTCTGTCCATTATAACATAGAGAAGAAGCACATTTATTATCCCCAAAGAAATTTAGTGATGTGCAACAACTTTGTTTCACTCTTGACATTAAATGTTTATATTCTATTAACTTTTTTTATCTTATGATTGAATGTTTCAGGTTTTCCTCCTCCACCAGGCGCTCCACCTCCATCTCTTATACCAACAATAGAAAGGTAAATCAGTATGGAATACTGTAAATTTTTGATCATTGATGGCTTTTGACAGAAGAATCATATATATAGCTTGTCAATATTTTCAAAGATTTAATTTTATAAACATATATAGCCAGCCTTTTAATTCATTAACCTAGGATATATGTTAGTTGCTTTTAAATAAAATGTTAGATCTATAGCTTGATCTCAAAGCAGGATAAAAAAGACTAAATGATAGTATTTTGAAATAATATCTTGCCTTGATTTATGACATGCTGATTAAAGAAACCCCTAGATTGCTAAAAAAAAATTGGCTCTAGTCAGTTTTGTTTTGTGGGGTATATAAACATAGTTTACTGGAAATTATGAATAATGCCTGTCTGGAAATTAGGTAAGGACAACTATTATCAGGGACCATGATAGGGAAAAGCTGCCTCATTCCTTCCTACCCCTGCTGCATTTCAACTTCTACAAGAGGAATTAGATTCATTCTGCATAGCAATAGCCTTAGTTTTTATACCCTGTACTTACAGTACTTCCTTTATAGTTGGCAATATGGTGTTTAGAACACATGCTTTGATATACAGATCTGGCTTGAACTATGGCTTCAGAATTTCCTGTCTTTGTTCTGTTCAGAAGGTTTTGTAATTTCTTTTTTTAAAAAAGATTTATTTTATTTTATTACATATCTCCCCTTCCCCCGTTGCGGGGACACGCCGAGGCCGATCACTGCGCAGGCGCGGCTTTCCCCGCTTGTGGGCGGCTTCTGCTTCCATTCACGGCTGGCTCTTCTTCAGTTCGCGGGTGGCTGGCTGCACTCCATTCGCGGGCGACCTGCCCTGCCCGTGGCGGCTTTGCCCTGTCCGTGGCAGCTTTATAATTTCTTTGAGTCTCACTTTCCTTCTTTTCCAAATGAGGTTGATAGAGTTGTGTGGATTAAAACACAGAGTGAATATTTGCCAATTATGTAAAAAGACAGATCCAGCTGTGAGAACTTTACATCAATAGTATTAAAACATGAATATGACTTTCAGAGGAAATAAAATTCAGAAAAGTATGAATTTTAAGAAGATAAGGACATTAATTTTATTAAGTCTGTTTAATATGTATTTGTTTTATCAGTCAAAATGTTTGAATTATTCATTGATCCTTTCAGTGGAACTGAATTACTGATTTATAAACATTAAAACTAAATTTTTAAGACTAAATTTTAACTGTTTCAAGTTATCTGTTAGCCTCAAGTTTTATTTTTCTGTCATCTTACTTTTGAGTCAGGTTGAATTAATTGGATTATCAGGTTAATTAGTATAGTAAATTTTCTTTAAAACTAGGTTGTTAGGTTTAGTATTTTTGCTGTTAAAAAATCTAAGTGTGTTTAGTATTAAAAATAAACATATAAAAAAATAAACATATAGGGAAGAGGATGTGGCTCAAGCATTGAGTTGCCTGCTTCCAACATGGGAGGTTCCGGGTTCGGTCCCTGGTGCCTCCTAAAAACAAAAACAACACAACAAGCAAACAAATGAAAAAACCAGCTCGGAAGCCTATGTGGCTCAGTTGTTGAGCGCTGGCTTCCCACATATGAGGTCCCAGGTTCAATCCCAGCCCTGGTACCTCAAAAAAAAAAGTCTAGAATTAAAGGTTATCATTAAACTGTAGTTAAATAAAAGTCATGATTTTGCAACCAAACTACTGAAGTTCAGAACTTTTATTTGTAAGAGACATAAAAATGTATTTTTTCTTCAACAGTGGACATTCCTCTGGTTATGATAGTCGTTCTGCACGTGCATTTCCATATGGCAACGGTAAGTATCATTATTAGTTGCCCAAATTCAACTTAAATCAGTAAAGTACTTAAATATTTTTAAAACACTACAGTTTTCCATAGTTTAAAAATAATATATTAACACAGCAATTAAAAACACTAACTAAAGGAATAGCTAGGTCTATGTATCTGTCAAGTTAATTAGAATAATTTTTATTTATTTATCAACTGTATTTTTAAAAATGAGTAAATAACATAACACATGGAGATAATTGTACCTTGCCTATTCCTAAAAAGATATTTAAGCCATTAATGAAAGGATAGTAAGCCATAAACAATGGCCATGTGATGATAGAGTGGTATAATTGTCAATGAAATCATTTGTATATGGGACTTAATACTGAGAATTTTATGCAAAACAAAGTATCATAAGTGCTAATGTAACATTATTGAAGGCTTGGGTGTGTAGGAAATAATGTTGAGAAAACAAAACTGTTTTGAGATCTAGAAAAATTGACCTTTAAAGAGAAATTTAATGACTTACATAGTCATTTGAAATTGTAGTAGTGAAAATGTATTTTCCACAGGGAGGAGTAAGGAAGAGATTAATTATCCTGGGTGGTCTATTCTTCACTGCATCTTTAAATTTCTCTCCTATATCTTAAGAAATTTAAATAATAGTTCTTATCTCTCTCTTTTAGTTTCCCTCCTTATATAATTTCCTTCACTGTTAAACTTCTGCAAAGAGTGATGACTACTGAATACTTTTTCAGCATTTTATCTTGACTCCGTGAGAACTAGGTTCCCACTCCAAACCCTGTAGTATTCACCCAAAGCCCTTT
Organism: Chaetophractus vellerosus; assembly: GCA_004027955.1. Taxonomy (NCBI): domain Eukaryota; kingdom Metazoa; phylum Chordata; class Mammalia; order Cingulata; family Chlamyphoridae; genus Chaetophractus; species Chaetophractus vellerosus. The sequence goes on along the minus strand of PVKH010000129.1, from coordinate 22,515 downwards.
TTTCACTAAATTGTTTGTCTTCATTAACCATAGTCTATTTCTTGACTCATATGTTATCAAACAAACCTTGTTCTTGTCTTTCTCCCTCACTGGTTTATCTTTTTTTCTAGATCATTTATCTGGGCCCTTTTTCTGTGTTTTCTCTTGACAGGTTTATGTATTCCAAGGGCTTTTTATACCATTTTCTGCCTAGATCTCTTGAAAATTCATTTATTCCTTCATTCATTTATTTTATAAATGCCCTTCATTGTACCAGGCTGTAGGGATACAAAAGTAGACATAGTGCTTGCCCTCACTGAATTTATAATATAATGTGGAGGCAGCCAAATTGAAAATAAGGTATAATGTAATGATAGGAGAAGAGGGTATCATGGTAGCACAAAGGTGGGATCTCCTCCTCCACCTTTCTGCAGCTAGAGATGATTTGACTACTATGCTGTGCAAAGACACGGGGGTGAGAAAGAACATGGGAGACCTTATGAACTAAAAGAAGTATGGTGTGGCTGGAGTATAGAGAATGTGTACTGAATATATGGAAATGAGATGAGTGATTATTCAGGGCGTTATAGCCATTCTGGGGAATTTGGATCTTATTCTGAGTGCTGTGGTGAATCATTTCGGAGTTTATGCTGAGTCGTGAAATTGCTAGATCTATATTTGAAAATGCACCATTTAGGCTAGCTACTGTGGGAAAAATGGATTTATAGGGTAGGTAGAAAAGTGTGGTTGTCAAAAATGGCCACTTAGATTGGGAGAACTGTTGGAGGAATCTAGAGGAAGAAATTAGTGTCCTGTACTGACATAGTATCACTGGAAATAGAGAAAAGTGAATAGATGCTTTTTGAATTTCATTGACACCCTAAATCTGTTCCTCTGTGGAAGCCATACTTTTACATCACTGAGTCTGTCTATTAACAAAGTCTGTCTCTCCATTGCATAGATGTTCTTTAATGTATTTCAGTAAACTGTTATAATTATCTCCATATACTTCTTGCACATCTTTGGTTAGACTTAGTCCTAGGTACCGGATGTTTTTGTTATTGTAAGTGATACATTCATTTGAACTACGTATTCTGTTTTTTGCTTATATATAAAAATAAAGTTGAATTTTTAAAAATATTGATCTTGTAGCCAGTAACCTTGCTGAATTCTCACTGTAATTTGTACAGTTTGTTTAGGCAATATGATCTATAGATAGTGTGTTTCCTCCTTTTCTAAATTTTAATCACCTAACCTTTTTGTTTGTCTTATTGTTCTGTCTAGGATCTCTGTACAAACAGTGTTGAGTTGAAGTACTGAAAGTGGCATTCTTCTCTTATTCCTTTTATATATATATATAATGCTTTCAGATTTTTACTCCAAGATTTTTGATACAACCCTACATTAGGTTAAGGAAGTTCCCTTTTCCTCTTTAGTTTTCCAAGGATTTTTAAACTGAATGGATATTCAGTTTGATCAAATACTTTTTGAGGTGGTCATATTGTTTTTCTTATTTAATCTGATAATGTACCAAATTGCATTTCTAAATTTTTCTAATTTAAGCCACTGTTGATTTACTAACATTAAACCCAGCTTGGTCATAGTTGATTATCTTTTTTTTACATTGATGAATTGTTTGCTAATATTTATTCAGGATTTTGACATCTAAGTTCATATGTGAAATTGGCCTATTATTTCTCTTAATTTATATTGTCTTTATCTGTTTTTTGTATAAAGGTTTTACAGGTACCTGGGATGAGTAAGGAGTAATCTCTTTTCCTATTCTCTGAAATTTGTATAAAATTGGAATGGTCTGCACCTTATAAGTTAGTAGAACTTAACTGTAAAAGCCATCTGGTATGATGTTATTCTTGGGAGAGGGATTTAAATTTTAAATTACTTACTTAAAGCCTTAATATTTATGGAACTATTCAAGATTTATTTTTCTTCTTATGTCACTTTTGTTTGGTAACTTTTTATTTCTTTTATTTCTTTTTATTTTTTAGGGATTTATCCATTCCAACTAAGTTTTTAAATGTGTGTAATATTCTCTATTGGTCATTTTAATCTTTGCAGCATCTGTGGTTGTGGTTCCTTTTTGGTTCTGATATTGCAATATGTTACTCCTACTTAACAATGTTTGGTTAAGCAGTTTCTGGACTTCCTTTCCCATCAGTACTGGGGCCTGGAACGTTTTATTTATCCTCTCCTAATTTACATTGTGTTGTGGGCCATTATTTTAATTTTACCCTTTAAAAATTTTTTTTGGATATTATGGTTGTTTGGACTTGCATATATGATTACCTTTTATTTATTCAGTCATTCCTTCCTTATATGTTAGGTATCTCTCAGATTAGTCTTCTTTTCCCCTAAGTATAAATTCTTAGGTAGAAATTCTTTGGTAGAAATTCTTTTGGTAAAAGCTTATTGGTTATAAATTTTCCTTGTTTATTTATTTTATCTATGAATCCTTTTATTCTCAAAATAGGATTTGTTGGATACACATTTATAAGTTCGCAGATACTGTCACACTTTGAAGTTGTTCCACTGTATTCTGGTTTCCATTTTTTATGTTGGGATATTATATTTAATCTAATTCTGGTTCCTGTTCATCTTGAAAAAAGATGGATCTTTATGTTTAGTCTTTTAAGATTTGAAGATTTGTTGCTGGATCGTCCCACAAGTTATGGGGTTTTTGTTTTGTTTTGTTTTGTTTTTTTGGCTGCTGCTTTTATAAATTCCTAACCTTTGTTTTTTAATTATTCTGTTTTTTTCTTTAGTTGCCTTTCCCCACCTTCCTGGTTCTGCTCCTTCGTGGCCTAGTCTTGTGGACACCAGCAAGCAGTGGGACTATTATGCAAGAAGAGAGAAAGATCGGGACAGAGAAAGAGACAGAGACAGAGAGCGAGATCGTGACCGTGACAGAGAAAGAGAACGCACCAGAGAGAGAGAAAGGGAACGTGATCACAGTCCTACACCAAGTGTTTTCAACAGGTTAGTTAAGTGTGCAGGATATTGTATACTTGTATTTCATATACACTTTAGAATTTATATGGCAGATTTAGGATGACCAGTCCAATTCAGTTGGAAAAAGACTGCTTGAAGAACATTTGGAAAAGTCACTTTAAAATTATCAAGGCTATTTAATTCTTAGAGAATTCCCATTACCTTAAGGAACAATCTTCAGACTTGTTTGTTCACTTATCCCTGTGTTTCCCCTTCCATATTTTTCCCTTGCCAACTAAAATTTTACATCTTAAGTTTAAATGTTCACAAAAATATATATAACTTCCAGTGTATTATAAACGTTAATATTTTAAAATGAAATAATCACTCTTTAAATATATCCAGTGGCTTAAGAACACAATAGCGATTTGTTATCTGTCATCATCCATTTTTAAAAACTGTATAAAAAGGCTCTCCTTAACAGTTGGAAATTTTATACTTCTTGTGATTGAATTCTTATATGCTCAGTAAAAGAGTTCAGAAGATCTAAACTATAGCTAATTTTAATACTTCTTTGCTAATCTTGTATGTGTTAAATGTTCTCCATCTAAGTGTAAGAGAAACAGAATAGTCACAGAACCCAAAATAAGGTGCCGCCTCTCAACAATTTTGTTTTGATTTACTCTCATAGGACTTTCCTTCAAAAGGATACTTTTTTTTTTTTTTTTTAAAGAAAAACAAGCCAAAAAAACCACTAGTTTGGAGAAAGAAGAGGCAGGGTCATTAATAGTTAATCGTTACAATTCCCATCGCACTACTCTGCAATATGTATGAATTTAGGATGTTCTAGGGCACACAGACCAAAATACTCCTTTTTTTATTCCACACTTTGTCGCTAACAAAAATATGTGTAAAACAAGACATAGAGCACTATAGAAATTTTATGGTGTGTTGAATAAAATAGGGCTCGCTAGCACTAATATTTTGAATTAGATCTTTTGATGCCTTGATGTTTTTCATACCTCGAGTCAACACACCATAGGAAGACTGGTGAAAGGTAGTATCTTTCTCAAAGGGAGAAAAGGGTGATTATGAGAAGAGAGGTTGGATGGAGAATTGGCATGACATTTTACCTGCAGGTGTATCACTAGGCAGTTCAGTTTTAGGAAAGAATAAATGTGGAAATTGAGGGTCTAGAAATCTGGAACTTGATTTCCTAAAACTTTCCATGACACTGGAAAGAATCCATGTACTGCTGGAGTACTAACGTACTTATTCCTAAAGAATAACTTCCAAAACTATCCTTATGGTACATAAGTCACTACAGTCTAACCTCACGGCACCTTTCTACATTCTAACTTCAATTCTCTCCAAGCCAGTATACCTTATGTTCTAGCTGTACTGAACTAGTATCCTGGTAATCCTTCATAGTTTGAAACTTCCTTTATTTATGTTGTTCTCTTCTCTGCCTCACAAACATCTTTTCATCCTTCAACATTCAACTTAACTCCTATCTTTTGTGAGTTATTAACTTTAAAGACTGAATTAGTTGTTTCTTTCACAAGCTTCTTAAGACTTTATATATTTGCTTTAAAGACGTGTTTCCTCACATGCTTCTTTAAGGGCATTGAAAGCCCTTCTTTATTTTTGTATCGTGAGCACATAGTGAATGTATAAATGATTGATAGTCACTTAGACATTTCAGGGGAGGAGGTGAATAGCAAAAGCAATTTTGGAAAATGTTGGTGAAACTATTGGTAAAACCTAGGCAAATTTTGAAACAAATAAAAATCAGCCATCACTATTAAAATGTTCATTTGGGCATCTTATTAACATATCACTATAAATACTATCACAATGTAGAATGAAATAAGTCCAAAGTAATTTTTTTTCATAGCAACTCTTTTTATAAGTGAGATATATAAATTTGTGGTACATAGATGGTTTCTCTGATTTTGCTGATGAGACAAAGCAATATTTCATTTCAGGATGTAAGATACGCCTGATTCAGACAGCATTTTATCTTGTTGGATGTTGTCATGGCACATCTTTAAAAAGGCTCTTAGAGATCATCTAGCCCAGGAGTTCTTAACAAGGGGTCTGTGAGCTTGAATTGAAATTCAAAAAAACATTATTCTTGTGAGGACGTCTTCATGTGGGTGTGATATATTTATTAAATAATACACAGTATAGTGTGGACTTAGTAAGGGGTTCGTGGTTTTCACCTGACTGGCACAGGGGTCCATGGAACAGAAAAAGGTTAAGAACCCCTGATGTAGTCCAAATCTTGACTTTCAGATGAGATGAAAACATAAGGTAACAGTAGAACCATACTATATACTGGTGATGTGGTTGAGATACTACTTAAAATCCTTTTTAGTTTCAAAAAGTATTTTAAAAGTTCTTTTTTTTTTTTTTCAATCTCAGTAATCCTCCCTATATGAGCTTGATCCTTTTAAAAAAAAAAACAACAACACTTTATCTCCTCATTCATTTAAGGGACATTTTCTGAGTCCTGTCATGTACCAGGCACAATGCTAGATTATGAAAATACAAAGCTTTTCATAAACTATCCTTAGATTTTACCTCCTAATATTGTAAAGTTGGCTGATGCTGGTTGGTAGCTTAAAATTACCTTAAAAGTTGGGTAAGAAGAAAGTGCATAGGATTAATCTTTTTTCCTTCCTGTAGCTCCTAATAATATCACTTCTCCACAGTAGTCACTTAATAAAATTTCATTGACCAAATAGGTAAACAAAGATATGATTGTGTGTTTGTGATGGGACATGTGCTGTTAACTTTAGCCCCTTAAATGCACAATTCTTTTCAAGGGTATTTCTTTCCAGAAGGATGATTTATTTCTTTATTTTTAGAAACACCCCACCCTCCAGCCCCCGAGATAGCTCTCTCGTCTGTCTGCTCACTGTTTCTGTTCATTGTCTGATCCAGGAGACAACGAGCTCTGCTTTAGGAGGCACCAGGAATCAAACCCGGGACCTCCCATGTAGGAGGCAGGTGCTCAACTGCTTCAGCCACATCTGCCCCCTGTTTTTTTTTTTGTTTTTTTTTTTTTTT
>PVKH010000129.1:0-16415 GCA_004027955.1 Chaetophractus vellerosus | reverse complement strand
GTTCATGGCTGGCTCTGCTTCAGTTCGCGGGTGGCTGGCTGCGCTCCATTCGCGGGCGACCTGCCCTGCCCATGGCGGCTTTTGCCCTGTCCGTGGCGGCTTTTGCCCTGTCCGTGGCAGCTTTTTGCCCTGCCTATGGCGGCTTGCCCTTCTCAAGACGGTCTGCCCGCTAGAAGAGGTCCCTGGGAACCGAAACCGGGGCCTCCCATGTGGTGTACTGGCGCCCTATCCACTGGGCTATCGCCGGCCCCTGTTTTTAATAGATTTAAAATGAATATATTTAGATAGCACTGCTATCTCTAGGATGTACACATTCACAAGTGAGGAGTTTAATGAAAAACTTATAGGAAAGAAGACAAGAATGAATTGCTTTGCTAGCTTAAATTTTCTCTGCATGAATAATACAATGTTTAAAACACACATTTTCCTTAATTGTCACTGAAACTAGAAACATTAATGATTACACTAAGATTGATTTTTCAGGTTGCTGAGATATAGAGCAGCAGGAGTCATTGTTTTCCAAAATCTGAACTAAAAGTATAAGCATAGAGAGGCAGAAAGCTGGAGGAATTTTGGGGTGTTCTGAATTATTCCAGGAATAGAGCATACTCTATAAGATCCAAATGAAGCACAAGAAATGGCAATTTTTTTTCTGAAGACTGACATTTTAGCAATATGGCATGTTGTGTGTTGTGTTACAAATTACAGGGTATTGTTTTGAAAATTGCAGACCAGTTTCAACATCTGTTTTTTAGGCAGCTTAATTGTGGACCAGAAAGAAGGCTGGTCATTCTAGGGTGCTTAAAATATGCTCTAATGATTTCCAGGCCCAGAGAAACTTGTGTTGCCGCTGCTTATCAGAAAAGGGGTCTTTATATTTTGTGTGTGGTACTAAATCATCCACCATCTGTCGTAGGGTTCTCACCATATGCTTGCCCTCAGAATCTGAAGGCCACAAAGCTAACATTTGGTTTTAGGTTGAGAGGAATAGAGAAGGTTACAAATGACAATTTACAAGATAATTAACCTGAACTATTTTTATATAAATTTAGTTTGTCATTATAAAAAGAACCTCGTTTTTACTCTAATATTCATTTGCTAAAGTGCTAGTTTATTCTGCTTCAGATGTTTGGTAATTACGTTCATTCACCTTTACACAAAAAAGCTAAGCTTCTGTAAAATTCAGCATTAAATTAAATTCACTGAAGATGGTGGGCCCACTAATAGCTGACATTCATTGAGTGCCTACAGTTGTACCAAGATATTTATAAATGTTATCACCAGTTCTTAACATTGACCCTGAAAAGATTGTTGGATATTTTATAGATGAGAAAACTAAGATTTAAAGAAGTTAAGTAACTTACCCTGGATCACACATACTAAAAGCGATAAAACCAGGAAGTAAGTTATTCTGGGACTCCTCTGCCTGTATTATTTCCAGGACTCTACACTGCCTGTCATGGCACATTACCTTTCAGATAACTTGTTTTCCACCCTTCAAATATAGAGTACAAATTTGTGGTTAGGAAAAAAAATGTGTTTGTACATATACCCACAAATGTATGAATTTTTTTTCATATGAGCATATACACATTTTATTTATTTTTTTAATAAAAAGTTTGAAAACCTTAAAGTATCACAGGCAATAATAACTGCGCTTGGTCAGCAACTATGGCTTGGCATTATATAGCATGACTGAGTCATTACTTTTGCTAAGTGACTACAATTAGGCTGACTTGTTCTTTTATGTGGGTGAAGCTTTCTCCTGATTCTAGCTCCTATTTCTTCTACTCGCATTCCTTAACATCAATGTTGCATATACTTACTAATTTAATAATTTTTATTAAACATATATTTCTAGAAACCAAAGCTCTTTAATTACATGGTGCTTTAAAAGATATTTGTATTCATTCTAAGCGAGATAACTAACTGAAGTTCAGTTATAGAAAGGGGTGACCTTTATGCTTAAAGAAAGAAAAAAAAGACTTGAAGGATTGGGAGAAAGAGAGAGGAATATCAGTTAAGGGACATAAAAAAAAGAAAAAGACAGGTCTAGGGAGGTAAGGAAAGATCGCTCTCTATTTCTAGTTCTAGTTCCAAGATTGAGATGCAGCTTAAGTTTATGCATTTGAAGTTATTAGCCATCTGTCCTTACCCCCACCTACTTAGAATGTATGCATGTGTAAAGGCAAATTTCTGTCTGTATTTTGTATGGATTTATAGAAATTGCTTTGATGTTCCTCTGTTCGTGTTTCTCCCTCTCTACTAGATGAATGTACTTTTTCTGTAATTGACAAAACAGATTTAAGAGCCTTCATCTGCTTTCTACCATGTACCTAGCCATTGTGAGCCAAATAATTTTATTTTTAGAATCTTAACTGTGTCCCCAAGGCTTTACAAATAATATAAGAAATTTGGTTGGAAATATGAGCTAGGTATACAAATCTGCTTTTAATTCTAAACTGAGTAAAAGAAAATGGAGCTGCTGATTAAAATGAGTCATCATAGGTATAAATCCCATTTTTTAAAGACATAAGACAGCATTGTTTATTATTTATGAAATCTCTAGTTAGCCCATAACAACTGAAAGCACAGCACAAAATGGATCATTTAATATGATGTCTCTTTATATATTTTGCATTCTTTGGTAAGATCTGGATGTAAAAGACTTGTACACTGAAAGTCTTATTTGCATCATTCTGTACCTAAAAGTGTTTTGTAAAATGCCACTTTGAACAACGTGAAGTTACCGTTTTTTTTTTTTTTTCTTTTTTCTTTTCTGTTTGTTGATTTTTTCTATTCTTTCTTTTTGGCCTGCATTTTGTCGACAGGCAACTGATTATTTTTATTTAGCCAAATTTAAGGTATGTTTATTAACAGAAAAATAGTTTATAATCAGATCTCGGGAGATCCTTATGTTTCCACAGAAGTTTCAATGAGAGTTATCTATTCTTAATATGTGTTAATCTTTGTAACTCCTCATGCTATCAATTTTTTGATGTTATTAAATAACATTGAATTTCATTGCTTACACCACAAAAATGTAGTCGCCTTTTGCAGTTGTTTATTGGAAACCTTTTGTTCAAGACATTGTGGAATACAAAGTCCAAGGAGTACAAAGAATGAGGCGTTCCATTCAGTCTAATAGGGTAGGCAGGGTTTTGATGCTCATAACTGTTTATTACTGGTTTATCACTAAGGTTACATAACTTCGCAAAGTACTTTTCTGCAAAGCCATATGGAGTGTATGTTACCTATGTCATTTATTTCTTGATATAGCATGAGCACTAATTGCCTCTGTACTTCTGCCAAAAAGACAATTTTTTTTCCTTTCTCAGTTTTAGTGAAATGGTCTAAGGTAATGAAAAGTTTGTTAAAATAGTTCTGTTCAAGTGCTGTGATTCTTTGTTTTCTTAATGAATAAAAAGTCATCTGAATACACAAAACATTTAGATTTTTATAATAAGGCAAGACATATATCAGCCCCTTTAAAATAGTATACACTGTGAGATACTACAAGTATGTACTCAGAACAGTGTCTAGTACATAAGTGTTGAGTGAAGGTTAGTTTTATGATTATCCATTTCAGGGCCAAGTACTTTATTACAGAATGCAGTGAATCCTGTCAAGGTTCTAAAAAAAAAACGACTGTAACAAAATATATAAAATCCTAAACCATCTCTCTTTTAAAAAAAAGATTTATCTTATTTAATTATTTCTCCCCACCCCCCAGTGTTTGCACTGGCTGTCTGCTCTCTGTGTCTGCTCGTCATCTTTTTTGGAGGCACTGGGAACCAAATCCAGGACCTCCCAGGTGGGAGGGAGGCACCTATTCCCTTGAGCCACATCTGCTCCCCTAAACCATCTCTTAAGGAACTTTTTTTTGGATTCTTTATCAAACAGAAATCCTCCCCTTAACAGTCACCTGCCTTGTTCATAGTAGTATACCTTCATTTTTCTTTCATCATACATACTAGCTCTTTTGAGTTTACCTTGGATTCTTTCATCTTCAAATCAGGAAGGCTGTTTAAAAGTTTAATATGGCCTCTCTCTGTTTTTTTCTGTCCTTTGTACATTTCACATGGACTTAATTGTTTGCATGTCTTTCTCCCATCAGAGATTGTATTCCTTATGACAAGTGCTGTCTTATTTGTCCTGTTACCAGAGCCTAGTTTGGTAATTGGCACATTGTTATTATAAGTCAATCGTAAGAAAGAACAGCTTGTGTTACTATTCACTAGGCACTCTGCTAAAAAAAAAAAATTACAATTCTTAAATAGTCTTCTGAGGTGTAGGACCTATTATCCTCACCTTTTGGTTGAAGAAACCATACTGAGAAGTTAAATTAACTTGCCTGTGGTCACACAGCGAAGGCAGCTGTCAGTCAGGATTAAAACCTGGGTCTGTATGACTCAACAATGGTCATACTTCATTCCGTCTATATTGCACTGAAATGCTTGCTAAACTGTACTGAACATAGGTTGCTATATTAATTATATTTCATGTTGCTTAGCAAATTTTAATCTACTTATAATAGTCCAGTTGTCAAGAAAACTTATTTCTGTTCTACTTTCAGTGATGAGGAGAGATACAGATACAGGGAATACACAGAAAGAGGTTATGAGCGGCATAGAGCAAGTCGAGAGAAAGAAGAGCGGCATCGAGAAAGACGACACAGAGAGAAAGAGGAGACCAGGCACAAGTCATCTCGAAGGTTTGCTCCTTATTAAAATAATGAATCATTTGAAGTTGAGAACGAAATTGATTTGACTTCATGAGGTAACAACAACCAAACACTTTTAGATAACCATTTGAATAGTATGTGTTCCTATTTGGAAGATTCAGAATAATCTGTTGAAATCATTGGTTCCCATGAGGCTTCAACAGAAATTCTTAAATCTAAGTAACAAGAATACATTTAATACCCATAAGCCAAAATCACTATGTAATTTAAAAATATATATGAAAAAATTTGACATTACTTTATCTCATTGGTAGAGGAGGAATTTTGGTATATGAACCAATATTAAATATTAAAGAAGTCAGTGTTCAGTTTAATCAAAGAAAACTCTAATTTATGTAAATATAATCTCTGCATAAAAGTCCATAAAAAGCTGATTACTTCCCAAAATGTGTTTGTGAGAAGCAGAATGATTTAGATTATTTAAAACCCAGCGTTGAGAATTTACCTACACAGAGTGGGTTAATTTTTTCTCCCTTTCTTTTTCTTTAGTAATAGTAGACGTCGCCATGAAAGTGAAGAAGGAGACAGTCACAGAAGACACAAGCACAAAAAATCTAAAAGAAGCAAAGAAGGAAAAGAAGCTGGTAGTGAGCCTGCTCCTGAACAGGAGAGCACCGAAGCTACACCTGCAGAATAGGCATGATTTTGGCCTTTTGTGTTAATTAGTGCCAGAAATAGATCTATAAATCTTGTTATTTTTCTGGATAATGTTTAAGAAATTTACCTTTGTTCTGTTAGTATAAAAAGTTAATTTTTTTTTTCAAAATAAAATAGTGAATTTTTCATGTTAAGTTAAAAATCTTTTGTCTTGTAATATTTAAAAAATAAAAAGACAACAATGACTTTATATCCAAGAAAATAATGTGAATGAGTCACTCAGCAGGGAATTTAAAGAGCTACAAAGAGCTCTTTAAAGCTAAAAGCAAATGGTTTATTACCTATGTACATACACCATATCTGATAAAGGTCAAGGCTCTACCTTGGCCATAGTTTTATTTAGTTGATCAAATACCAGTCTCTTAGGAGGTTGCAGAACAAAAGTTATCAAAGGTACCTCAGAATCTTGAGATTACTGCTGTGGCACTCTTGCTTAGCATATTAAAGAACTTGTATACATTTTTAGTATCGCAACTTTTTGATGGGTTTTCACTTTTCAAAATTTGGGTTCATGGTAAAACAGATGGGGCACTTTTCTATCCAAAATAAACTAAGGTATTTGGTGGCCTGTGTGAAATAACATCCTTAATTTTATTTCTTGTAGGCACATGTACAAACATTTGTCACTGTGATGCAAAGTTGAATTGTCTCATGGCCATCTATGTGAGCCAGGGTCAAGCTGGTGTGACCTTCCTGGATGCTTTATCCAAGGCTCATTAGTTGAGCAGGATGCATAGTTTTTATACAGTTACTAGTTGTATTGTGAATAAAATTAACAATGACAAGAGCATTGGATTAGTTATTTCTTATAACTGAAAAAACACAAATTTATAATTCTGAGCATTTTTAGAGATAACTCGGTGTTTATCAGTGATTGTAATAACTTGGTATCTGAAAGAATGAATTACTAGATCTTTTAAATAGTGACTATAGAAATGAACTTTATTATCACATACTAAAAGAAAACTATAATTTTTGAAAAATATTTATTTCTCATTTGATCACTGAAGCATTTTTCAGTAATGTACTTTTAAAATCCTCTGGCTTTGAAGTATTTTTTAAATGCCCATAATATGCCCTTTGCAGACCTCAGCATATACCAAATTTCTTGATTGTGTGATTTGATTCAGTGTGGCATATAAACCATTTCCACTGTTCAGGGGCTTTTTATGAATAGAAAAATATAAACTGAAAGAAGCTATGGAGTAATGAGAAATCTTCCATACTGAATAAAAACTATTAGTAGTTTTCATTTTATTTTTTCTGAATTGTAATTGGCTTTCATGAAATCACACTTTTCCTGACATTGAAGTTTACATTTTTTTACAGTATATCCTTCAAATATAAAAATTGGTAAGATAAATATATTGTTTCAACTTAATTAGCCCATTTGTGATTTTCTGTCTTTGTTTGACACTATCACTGATCTATAAAAATGTGCCAGGCCAAGAAGCAATAGTGAGAGTAATTCTTCCTTTAAGTTCTTTCAGCATCCTTGCCAAGCAAGCATGTATCATTCCTGAAGTACTTCTACCATTGACAGCAAGAAGAATATCACCACATCTAAAAAACAAAAAAATAAGATAAAAAATTTATATTTTAATCCATAGTTGAAGTTAGTTTATTTTGGTGGTCCTAGTTTTTGCTACATCTGTCAATTTTAATTACATCACTTCTAATTAAGTTTTCCCCTCTCCTCACTTAAATTCTCCAAACCCCCATCCATTCACCTTTTTTTTTAGAGGGGATGATAAAAGCAGAGAAAGTCACAGTATGGGACCAAAAGTAAGTATAATCACTTTGGATTTCTTAGAAGTTGAGTGCTACACAAATGTTTTGAATCTCTTACCAGGAAAAAAACAAATACATGCCTTATTTCAGATGGGGCCAAGCTTTTACATGTATAAAACAAAATATTAATATTTGGATATTCTTTTTTTTTTGTAAAATAGTCATTATTACCTAATTCTTCCATCATTGTATGCTGGTGTTCCTTCAACAATAGATTTAATAAAAAAAGGTTTGTTCCCATTGTATTCTTCGTAACCTCCAACAATGCAGAAGCCCAAACTTCCAGCTGTGTTTCTTCGTAATATAACATCTTTACAGTTATATAAGTACCTGAAATAGAATGTAATCAATGTGTATGTTTAATGTGTAAGTTTAATCATCCATCAATAATTATTGTGATTCATCTCCCATTCCCTTTATTGGTATTTTTTTAGACTAAATGGCATTAGGGTCACACTCAAAATTGTGTCATTGCTCAGTGACCTTTGTACTGTTATCTGGCTTTTTCTAATTGAACCTCTGTTTTTTCATAGGAACACACTTTTAAAAAACACCATTATACAATGTTCTGTTTATACATCTGTTGGGAAAGATAATCATATTTTGGACATAAGAAAGAATGCTTCAACTTGTATTAGCAAAAAGCTGGATATGCCTAAATCCTTCATAAAACAAATTCAAACATATTTAAGGATATCATATTTTTATTTACTTGTGAATATCAGTTTTTAATAAAGGCAAAAGTCTTTTGAATAAATAATTAGCTTCAGTAAAAAAAAATGTAAACCTAACCCTAATTAATGAATTTGCAGAGGTTTCTTTGACCTTTGAAAATACCAGTTTATCTGTTTTCTGTTATGGAAAAGCCAACATAAAGTGAATGGAAATTTAGGTACATTTAAAGATTATGAGAACAATCCATATTGGGAGAAAAAACAAACTGTCAGTAAACAGCAAATTATAAAAGGAATGGGAGAAGGAAAGACACCAGGACTTCTGTAAATGAGTAGAATTCTCAGCTAAAATAGAAAATTAGATTTCAGTTTTACTTTTTAGTGACAGTTGGATCAGTGTTAACATAGGTACAGGCTAAGTGCAAACTCTGTTACAGTTATGATAGAAGTGTGTGACGACGAGCTAGATTTGACTAAAATTCACTTGTCCACCCAATGTGAAGCTGTAGTGCAGGAACTCGTTTGAAAGAAAATGAGCGTTTTCATGTTGGTTATGGCTGTTTATAAACTGTACCTTAAATATTCATTTACTACTTTTAAAAAAACAATAAAAAGTATCTTGTGAAATGTTTTTTTTAAGTGCTGAAGTTGGTCATTACACTTGTTATTGACCTTGCTAATCAGTGTAACATGACTTTTTTCATGTTACATAATGTTGCTGACTCCCACTTGAAATAAAACAAGCTTTGTTTAGTGAATACCTTTAAAATGTAGTGTTAAAATTAAACTCTATACCCAGTTTTGTTTTGTACCCATTGACATACATATAACTCATTCACAGTACACTCGCTTTCCTTCACTAAAACTACATTTCAAGAAATAGAAGCAATACAGAAGAAAAAAGAATTATAAAAACGTCATTGTTCATTTAAAATGTTTATGGATATATAGACCATCACTGTTATATTTGTAATTTTTTGTTCAATTATAGCTAACCTTGAGGTTCTGAGAAATAGTCCCCATATTAAATGCCTCTATGTACACTTTGAACAAACACCACATACAGCAACATTTAATGCTTTTAATGTGACAAGTGAGGTTGTTTACTTGTTAACTTATCTGGGTTGGCTTTTAAACTGCTACTTTCAATGGATAATGGATAGCTAAACTAGTTTTCTGCTATACTTGTGACGGTTTGAAGATGGGTGGATCACAGAAGATCCTGTTCTTATAAGGTAATCCATTTCTGTGCATGTTAACCTATTGTAGATGGGATCTTTTGATTAGATTCAGTTAAGGGACCTTTCCTTTTGATGAGATCACTTCAGTAGGGCAGGGCCCAGAGTGGGTCTTAATCCTCTTACTCAGTCCTTTATAAGTGGAGGAATAAAGAGCTACAGAGGTTGTGGGAGGTGTGGGAAGTGGGGCATATGGGAATCCCTATATTTTTTTGTGTAACATTTAAGTATCTTTAAAAAAAAACAAAACAAAACTACAGACACAGAAAGAAGGCCACAGAGACAGGAACCCAGATGCTAAGAAAAGCCAGAAACCTGGGAGCTAAGGAAGCCACTTTAGCCAGAAGCCGAAAGCACTGAGGTCAGGAGGAGAGGGGAGAGACTAGCGGATCCCACTATGTGCCTGACTGCCCACGGCTGCAGGCTCCAGCAGTGAGCCTGGAGGAGGAGGAGGAGGAGACCAGTAGACACCACCGTTATGCCCTGCCATGTTCCTAATCGCCCATAGCTGATACCTTGATTTGGACACTTTAATGGCCTCAGAACTGTAAGTTTTTACCCTATTAAATCCCATTTCAAAAGCCAACTCATTTCTGGTATACTGCTTTGGCACCATTTAGCAAGCTAAAAGAGTAGAAAAAAACAGTCCCACAGATGTGTTCATGTAAATAGAAGAAAAAATTTTAAAGCAATTTCAGTAAGCTCAGAGTTTTAACTTTTTTCTGTAATTAAGCAGGTAATGCTCTAATTTAAAACTTCATCTTTAATTCTTGATTGGTAGCCTGTTCCAATCAATTTATCCTATAAAGTTATTATAGCCAAATGTATCTCAACGAAATGAATTCTGGATCCATGATTTTCCTTGCTCTTAATCCTTTCTGAAAATTGAAACATTCTAACAAATCCGTAAAATGTTTGTATTAAATTTATCATTTACCTCATTGACAATTGTTAAATTATAATCTATAGAAACTATTCTTTCAGACTTCTTTCATTTTGCCCTTTGATCTTATCAGCCATTGAAAAATATTTCATATTCCTTCCTTGTTAGTACTAAGATTGGTAAAACTACAGAAGATAATCATAAACAGGTTTTTGCATCTTTAAAAAGTTGAGACCAAATTGACTTCTTCCCTTGCAGAAACAATAAGGGTTAAATCTGTGGTTCAAACATTTTGATAGCACTTTTCTCCTTGATAACCATCTTATTCATCATGCAACAATACTTTTCTAAAAGAACTTATTTTGGTAACATATAAAATTTGCCATTTTAACCATTTCAAAGGGTACAATTCAGTGGCATTAAGTACATTTATAATGTTATGCTACCATCTTCACCATCCATCACCCCAAATAAAAACTCTATACCCATTAAACAATAGCTTCCCATTTCTCCTTTCCCTTAGCCCTTGGTAAATGCTAATCTATTTTCTGTCTCTATGAATTTGCTTATTTTCAATATTTCATATAAGTGGAATCATCAATATTTTTCCTTTTGTTTCTGGCTGATTTCACTTAGCATGTTTTCAAGTTTCACCCATGTTGTAGAGTGGATCAGGAGTGGAATTACTGGGTCACGGTAATTCTATGCTTAACTTTTTCAGAAACTGCCAAACTGTTTCCCAGAGCAGCTGCATCATTTTGCATTCTCAAAACAGTGTACAAAGGTTTCCGTTTCGCTACATCCTAGAAAACATTTATTTTCCTTTATAAAAAAAAAACCCACAAATAATAGCCATCCTTGTTGGTGGTGAAGTGGTATCTCATGGTTTTGATTTGTATTTCTCTAGTGACATATTGAGCATATTTTTTTTCTTTTTTTTAAATTTATTTTTAAAAGAAACTTAGATTACATAAATGTTACACAAAAAAATACAGGGGATTCCCATATGCCCTGTTCCCTAGCCCTCCCACATTTTCTCACATCAGCAACATCCTTCATTACTGTGGTACATTTGTCACAACTGATGAACACATCTTGGAGCATTGCCACTAAGCAATGATTATAGTTTACATAGTTTACACTCTCCCCTCCACATTTTTGAAAGTTATTACATGATATACAGTGGCCTGTATCTGTCACTGAAATGTCAGTAAGGATAATTCCCAAGTCCCCAAAATGCCCCCAAATTACACTAATTTTCCCTCTCCCTCCCCTCAGAACTTCCAGCGGCCACTGCCTCCCCATCCATGATAAAAGTTCTTCCATTGCTAGGATCACAACAAGCCTACGTAGAACAACTGTAAGTCTACACTAGTCCATTGTCCAATCCCCAATCCTGAGGATTCTGTGATGGTGACTGAGCATATTTTCATGTGCTTATTGGCCATTTGTGTATCTTTGGAGACATGTCTATTCAAGTCCTTTGCTTGTTGCTGAATTGTAGTAGTTCTTTATATATTTTGGATATTAAACTTCATCAGATAAGACTTTCCAATAGTTTCTCCCATCTGTCTTTTTACTTTCTTGATACTATACTTTGCAAAGTTTTTTAATTTTCATAAGGTCCAGCTTATTTTTTCTTTTATTGTTTGTGCTTTTGGTGTAAAGGCTAAGAATCCACTGCTAAATCCAAGGTCATGATGACTTTCCCCTATGTTATTTTCTAAGAGTTTTGTGGTTTTAGTTGATCCATTTTGAGTTAATTTTTGTATATGGTGTGAGATAGGGGTCCAACTTTATTCTTTTATGTAAGGAAATACAATTTTCCCAACACCATTTATTGTAGAGACTATTCTTTTCCTATCAAATGGATTTGGCGCCCTTGAAAAATATTAATTGGCCATAGATAGGTGGATTTACTTCTGGACTCTCAATTCTATTCCATTGGTCTATATGTCTATACCATATCCCAATACCAAACTGTTTTGATCACTATAGCTTTGTAGTACATTTTGAAATCGGGAGTGTGAGTCCTCCATTTTGTTATTTTTCAAGACTGTTTTGACTATTCAGGGTCCCATGCAACTCATATCATTTTAAGGATTGGCTTTTTTATTTACACACAAAAAAAGGTTGCTGGAATTTTGATAGGAATTATGTTGAATCTGTATGTAGGTAGTACAGATATCATAATATTAAGTCTTCCAATACATGAACATGGAATTCCTCTATCACCAAGCCCACAGTTGAGTTCACACATTTCAATATTACTTTTTTTTTCCATAGTAAATTTTCTCAAAAAAAGGGCTGTATTGGGTTATATTAATCTGGGTAATATTAATCTGGGTAACTATTCCAGGTTTTCAAGTCAGTGAAGTTGTGCCAGCAACACATACTCCTTCATAAAACCTAAACTTCAAGTTCTAACAGTGTAAACAGTTCGGAGTTAGCTGTGCTTGTTGGCAAAGAATTTTAAAAAAGAATTTTCACATCACCATCATCTTTTTTTTTTTTCACTCCCTCCCCCGCTTCTGCTTGCTCTTGCTGTGTGTCCATCCCTCTGTGTTTCTCTATGTTCGCTTCTTGTCTCCCCCCGTCTCTGCGGCGACGCACCAAGTCAGCCCTCCGCGGTGGCGGCTCACTCCATTCGAGGGTGGCTCCATTCCGTTTTTCACGGGCGGCTCCGCTCCATGTTTTGCAGGCAGAAGTCCTCCATGTTTTTTACGGGCTGCCGGCTTCCGCTTCGCAGGCAGCAGCTCCGCTTTTCACCGGTGACTTTGCCATGCCCGTGGGGGCTCCGCCCTGCCCGTGGCGGCTTTTTGCCTTGCCCACGGCGGCTTTGCCCCGCCCACGGCGGCTTTGCCTTCTCAGGCAGTCTGCCCGCTCGGAGAGGTCCCCCGGAACCGAACCCGGGCCTCCCATGTGGTACCCCAGCGCGCTCTTTATTCACTGAGCTATCTAGCCGGGCCCACCATCATCTTTAAATAGTATGTATACTAAAAGATTTGCCAGGGTAATAATACCTGTACATTCACCATGTTAAAATGAAAAGGTTGTTGGCTTTATTTTTTTTCTGAGTGGATTTTCCATATCATTAGTCATTAGAAAGTGGTACATTCTTTGTATAGACTCACCAAGTTTAGTCTTCACTTAGCATAATGTTTTCATATTTCATCCATGTTGTAACATGTATCAGGAGTAGAAATGCTACTCTGTTTTAAGATGCCCCAAGATTGTTTGTATGTGACATATTGGACATCTGCTTCTAGTGGCTTTTTAATTCAATACTGTTTCTTTCAAAAAAATTATTCAGGTTTTGAACTTTGGTGTGTAAGTGGTACTTATTATTTCATTAGCCAACACCTCTCCAAAAATAAAGTGTTCTTACTATGTCACCAACAATTGTAGCTATAAACTGAATTCACTAGATGAATAAAAGTGGTATGAATTATTTTTGTCTTCTTTCTTTGAAATCATTATCATTTGAAGTCACTTCTACTGTAATTTGTTTACAGAAAAGGTGTCTTGATGAATATCCAATGTCAAATTCTATAAAAGTTACTAAACAATCTCAAATTCTGTACTTATTGTGGATTAGCATCTGTCAGCTGCATTTAGCATTGCTCTGACTTTTGAAGATGTTACATGTAAAAGGAATATACATTTCAAAAAGAAATTATTAAATAAGAGTTTTGGACTAAGGTCCTTCCTTTAAAAGGAAGATTAAAGTAAAAATTCTCTTTTAGGTAAATTTTGAAATTTCACAGAAAATGTAATGTTAACAGAAAGGGGTTTAATCACCCATAGAAACAGACCAACATGGTGAAGTAACATGTTCTAGCCATTTGGTGACAGGACCAAAACTAGAAATTTTATCTTATGTTTCTCATCTAGTGGTTTTTCCATTATTTGACATACATTCTGATTTTTAAAATTGTGTTCAAGTTTTGCATGCTAATCTTTATATTAAAACTTTTATATTAAAACTTTAAAAAATTTTTTTTTCTCCTTAAGTAAAACCACCCTTCAGGAAGGTCTGCCTTATATATCTAGTTCCTGCTTTAGGACTTTCGTGTTAACTATAACTACTCTCTCTGGAATGTTCTAATGTGCTTTACATGGCTGGCTGCTTCTTGCTATTCAGGTTATGGGTTAAATGTCATCTCTTCACAGCCTTTCCTATCTACCTAGCCAAAAGTAGGCATCTGGTTCCAGAAGGAACCAAAGACCATGTTGGAATGGGGGTAGTAAGTAAATGATCTGGAAAGATAGGAGGTGGGGATCAGTGTAGAATGCTTGAAAAGGAGATTTGGGGATAGGAATTATTGGTAATGATATGGCTGAGGACCATGTGGGATGGGAAAATGCTATAAAGAATTAAAGGAAGGAAAAGACTGAAATATGCCCATTGGGTTAATCCATAGGCAAGTTTTTGGTGAGTTTCTTGAGAGCAATTTAGTGGCAAGAGCCAAGAGAGGTTAGACTGGTAAGTTGTATAAATGACGAAAACCCTGGATATAGCAAGGATAGATCCACTGAGCTATCTAGCCGGGCCCAAGGATAGATAATTTTTCAAGAAGTTTGCTTATTCAAGGATAAAAGAAAGATAAAGCTGGAGGATTGAGAGAAGCTTTTGACTTTTAAAACAGAAGAAATGGTGAACATACTTAACTGGTGAGAAAATAAAGCTGACAGAGAGGGAGTAGGTCAAGACCACAGAACGAAGAGGGACAATCCCTGAGAAGGCTGAGAAGGGAAGGAATCACAGCATCACTTTTAGGAGGGAAAGAGGAAAGGCTGTTGTATAGGGATTCAGGTAAATTGGGAGGTATTAAGGGAGGTGTAATCTAGTGGGTTTTAGTTTGTGACAGATTTATCTTCTGAAGAAATAGTAGAGATTTAAGTTTCATGGAGTACACGAGAAACAGCTGCTATGGAGAATGAGGGAGAGCTGGTAAGAGATAGGTAACAAGAGCTGACAAGAAGAAAGGATACTTGGGCAGTAATGAGGTCCCATGAATTTAAAGAATGTCAGTAATTTGATATTCTCCAGCAGTGCTCTGAGATCTAGATGTAGGCTTAGAGAAAATGACATACTGGATAAATCTAGAGTTGTGGTTTTGCTAGGTAGTTAGTCCAGAAAGGCAATGGAGTAAGAAAGTGGAAGATACTAATTTTAAAAAATGGTTGAAGAGATGGCCCATGGCTCAAGTGAGTTGGGATGAAGGTGTAGACAGAAGGGGGTTGAGGGGAAATTTAGAAGGGTCTGTGGATTGGAAGGGTGGAAGGCTGTATTCAGAACATTTGACTGATTTCAGTGGGGGAGCAGTTCTAGAAGATGACAAGTTTGGGCTAAGGCCATGGAGGAGGGTGACTGAAATACTGACTCTTAAAAACAGCACCCTTCCCACCTCTTAGCGTGGTATTACCCTCTCCTAAGTAATTAACATCTCTCCTCTTAAAAGTCTAGTCGGAAAATCACTGCATCCATTCCCTCGTCCCCACAATCTGCCTAAAGCTTCTCATAAGGCCCCTATGAGGCTGAATTCAGTGAATGTTTTTTGTTCTTTCATTAGCCATTCCTGCTTAGCCTCCTTCAAGGGCTCCTCTTTCCTCTTCTCAGTGGACCTCGTATTCCACTGAGCCCCTAAATGCATCAAGCTCTTCTGCTAACATCCCCGCATGTTGATCCTGCCCAAATGTATCTTTAATTTAAATTTTTCTCCAAAGTGTGGTCCTCAAAATGTGTGTTCTCTCAGGGGGTCTGGAAGTAAAATTACTTTCATATTAATAGTATAACGTTGCTTGCCTTTTTCATGTTCATTTTCTTATAAGCATACAATGGAGTTTTTCAGAAGATACACAATGCATGATAGGATAATAGATTGACTGCACAAGCATATATGAGAATCCAATTGTCCTCTATTAAGTAATACAATAAAGAGATTTGCAAAAATATTAGTGTCACACCTCTAGCTTTTTTTTTTTTAGGAGGTACTGGTACTGGGGGTTGAACCTAGGACCTCATACATGGGAAGCAGGCATCCAGCCACTGAGCTATACCTGCTCCACTCACTAACTTTTTGAAAATGTTGGTTTTTTTTTTTTTTTTTTCATAAACGATATGTTAGCATATAATGGGCTTATTTTACATGAATTAAAAACTTTCAAATTTTTCTGTGATTAATATATAATGTAAATATCTTCAGATATAACC
Source organism: Chaetophractus vellerosus (assembly GCA_004027955.1). Taxonomy (NCBI): domain Eukaryota; kingdom Metazoa; phylum Chordata; class Mammalia; order Cingulata; family Chlamyphoridae; genus Chaetophractus; species Chaetophractus vellerosus. The sequence goes on along the minus strand of PVKH010000129.1, from coordinate 211 downwards.
AATATAAATAAAAACTCTTTGGGGGTTATCAATAATTTTTAAGAGTAAAAAAAAAAAACTTATAGGGGCCTTGAGATGCAAAACTTTGTGTTCTGCTGCTCTAGAAATGTTTATCAAACTTGGATGGGGGCCGGCTGGATAGCCCAGTGGATAGGGCGCTGGCATACCACATGGGGGGCCCCGGGTTCGGTTCCCGGGGACCTCTCCTAGC
>PVKH010000128.1:0-42327 GCA_004027955.1 Chaetophractus vellerosus | reverse complement strand
GTGGCTTGCCATTCTCAAGGCGGTCTGCCCGCTAGGAGAGGTCCCCGGGAACCGAACCCAGGGCCTCCCATGTGGTATGCCGGCGCCCTATCCACTGGGCTATCGAGCCGGCCCCAGGATTCACCATTCTAGATGTCATCAAGAACCTTTGTAATTCATGGGAGGAGGTCAAAATATTAACATTAATAGGAGTTTAGAAGAAGGTGATTCCAATCCTCGTGGATGACTTTGAGGGGTTTAAGACTTCAGTGGTGGAAATAACTGCAGATGTGGTCAAAATAGCAAGAGAATTATAATTAGATGTGAAGCCTGAAGATGTGACTAAATTGCTGCAATCTCGTGATAAAACTGTAATGGATAAGGAGTTGCTTATTATGGATGAACAAGAAAGTGGTTTCTTGAAATGGAATCTACTCCTTGTGAAGATGCTGTGTACGTTGACTTAATAACAAAGGATTTAAAATATTACATTATCTTCGTTGATAAGCAGCAATAGGGTTTGAGAGGATTAACTCCAATTTTGAAAGAAGTTCTGCTCTGGGAAAAACGCTATCAAACAGTATTACATGCGACATTGAAATCTTTTGTAAAAGGAAAAGTCAATACAGAAAATTCCATTGTACTATTATTTTATTTTATTTTTTTGTAGTTTTATTTTAAGAAATTATCATGGCCACCCCATCCTTCAGCAGCCACCACCCTGATCAGTCAGTAGCCATCAAAATTGGGGCAAAAACTCTCTACCAGTAAAGCATTATGGCTCACAGAAGGCTCAGATAATGCCTAGCATTTTTTAGCAATAAAGTATATTTAATGAAGCTATGTACATTTTAAAAGACATAATGCTATTGCAAACTTAATAGACTATAGTATACTATATGCATATTTACACTGGAAAACCAAAAACTTCATGTGACTTTTGCAATATTTGCTTTATTACACTGGTCTGCAACTGAATCCACAATTATCTCCGAGGTATACCTGTGTAATAAATACTCAACAAAAATTTGTTGATTGAAAAAAATAATATGATTGGTGCAAGTATAAACAAATAGATCAGTGGCACAGAAATAGATCAGTTAAGGTCACTTGATTTGGGGCAGTAGTAAAACTGAAGTACAGTGATGTTGAATCTATTAAATATCCTTATTTTAAAGGGTGAATCTTGATCTTTACCTCCCTACATACATTAATATCAGTTACAGATGGATTGTAGATCTAAGTGTGAATAGTAAAACAATAATATTTTAGAATAAGACATAGGGAAATATATTCATGACCTTGAAGAAGGCAAAGATTTCTGAAATAGGACACAAATCACACTAACTATAAAGGAAAAAAAAGTTTTATTACATTAAAATTAAGAATTTCTATTCATTAAATGGCAGCATAAAGAGTGTGTAAATTCTAGCTATACAATAGTTTAATACAAATTTCCTACAAGGCATTTTCATATAGAATATGTAAAAGTATCTGACAATAAGAAAGGGGCAGGTACTCCAATTTAAAAGGGACGAAAGACTCAAACATTCCACAAAAGATAATATCATATGGACAATATTCATATGAAAATGCTCTCACCATTAATTTTCAGGAAAATTTATATTAAAATCACAATGCAATACTACAACAGAATGGCTAAACTGAAAAGAGAGATACATATTGGCATGGATGTGGAGCAATTGGCCTTTTATCTGTAATACTGTAAAATGGTTTAATTGTTTTGTAAATCTGTCACAAAATCTGAACATATAATATCCTGTGACCCAGCAATCCACTCTTAAGAATATACACAACAGAAATGCAAATGTTTACAAAAAGACATGTATGCAAATTTTTATAGCAACAGCACAATTCATAAAACCACAGTCAATGAATAAATTGTGGTATATTCATGTATTGGAATACTACTCAACAATGAGAAGGCACAATCTATTGTTATTTACAAAATATGGATAAATTTCTCAAACATTATGTTGAACAAAAGAAGCCATAATGTATGACTATTTTGTGACCCATTTTGTTTTGTGACCCATTTTGTATAAAGTCCTTGGAGTGAATGAAAAAGCATTTGGGCTTCTTGTAATGTTCATATTTTGACTTTGATGGTGGTTACATAGGAATATTCACTTTGCGAAAATTCATTAATATGTACAGTTATGTGTACTTTCTATACATAAATTATTTAAAAGTTGATTGGAAATTCGATGTATTGGTTGAATTTTCAACTGGTTTGCTTTTCTTTTTGTAGGGTTGTTTTTCCAGGACCCAACTATTTAATTGTTGCACTCCCAGTGCCCAGTATTTTCTATATTTTTTCTCTTGGGCTGGAGTTTACTCAGTCAGGATTCCTATGATCTATTATGCAGGGCAATATGCCTTAGAGCCAATATTTTCTCAGCTGAGTTCGGGAATAAGTCAAGAGTTCTTAGTTTTCTGGTTACAGATGTGCCTGATTTACATACATCGACAGACTGTAGTTTATTTGAATTTCGTTTGTTTTGACTTAATTTCCTTTTTCTGTCCCAGGATCCCATCCAGGATACATTATATTTATCCATAATATCTCCATAGGCTACTCTTGGTTATAACAGTTTTAGTCTTTCCTTAACCTTGACACTTTTGAGGAGTACTGGTGTGGCATTTTATAGAATGTCCTTCTATCGAGAATGATCATGATGAGATTGGGGTTATGAATTTCTAGAAGGAAGATCATAAAGTGCCATTTTCATCACATCATACCAAGGGTATTGTGACAGTTTTGTTTTTTTTTTTTGTGAATCCCAGAAAAGATCATGTCCTAAACTAATCCATTCTGTGGACAAGTGGCCCTTTAATTGCATTAAGGGACCATTTGATTAGGTCACTTGTTTAGATTGATTTAGGACCCTTGATTGGACCATGTCAGTGAGGTATGCCCCAGGGTAAGTCTCTGCCCTCTTTCTGGGGTCTTATGTAAACTGCGAACTGGAAGCAGAAACACACAGATAGAAAGACAGCCACCATTTTCCCCTGCCATGTGAGAGAGGACTCCAGGTTTGGCCATGAATGAGAGAGAAGCCAAGAGAAGCCCTGAGAAGCTGATAAAGAAAGAGGCCAGAGACTGGAATCAATGGAGACCAGAGACAAGGAAGGTGACCTCTGAGAGGCTAGGCCCATGGAGCAGCTCAGAGCTAAAGAGATGAGCCCTACCATGTGCTTGATCACCCACAACTGAGCTCTGAGAGAAAGCTGCCTGGAGGAGAAAACAGACCCAGATGGAGAGCTGTCATTTTGCCCTGCCATGTGGCAGGAGCCCAGGATCCGACCAACATCCAACCTTTGGTGAGAAAATATCACTGATGATGCCTTGATGTGGATATTTTCATAGTTTCAGAACTGTAAGCTTTTACCCTAATAAATTCCATTTATAAATGCGAACACATTTCTGGTATTTTGCATTAGCAGTATTGGCAGTCTTAGCAAACTGAAAACATCAATGGAACTTATCACTGTTGAATTTCAACTTGACACCTGCCTGAGGTATTATTTGTCATGTATCTCCATTGTACTCATTGTCTTTCAACTGCTTATTTTGGTTATTCTTTGTTTACTCCTTTTTTCTTTTTTTGGTTACATATCCCCCCCCCCCTTTCTGCTTGCTCTTGCTGTGTGTCCATTTCTTCTGTGTTTTTCTATGTCTGCTTCTTGTCTCCCCCATCTTTGCGGTGATGCGCAGAGTCAGCCCTCCACGCAGGCAGCTCGTTCCTTTCATGGGTGGCTCCATTCCGTTTTCACGGGTGGCTCCGCTCCATGTTTTGTGGGCAGCAGTGATCCGTGTTTTGCGGGCTGCCCCGCTTCTGTGCTTCGCAGGCGGCAGCTCCGTGTTTCGAGGGTGACTTTGCCATGCCCGTGGGGGCTCCGCCCTGCCCGTGGCGGCTTTTTGCCTTGCCCACGGCAACTTTGCCCCGCCCATGGTGGCTTGCCTTTCTCAAGGCCATCTGCCCGCTAGGAGAGGTCCCCGGGAAACAAACCCGGGGCCTTCCATGTGGTATACTGGCGCTCTTATCCACTGAGCTATCTAGCCAGTCCTTTTTTCTTTTGTATTATATACTGGGTGAATAATTTATTGCTCTTTTCCATTTATTAATTCACTCTTCAACTGTGTGTTATTTTAAGATTACTCAGAGATTTGAGTTTTGACAACTATAATTTTTAATATCCAGGCTTCTTATTTATTCTTTTTTCATCTACTTGTTCATGTTTCATTGCTTTCTGCTTTTATTATTTTGACTTCATTTTTATGGAAATTACACTCACTTATCTTTTTGAACATTCTAAACTTATTTATTTTAAAGTCTTTTCACACACCTTTATGAAAAAAGTTTAAGCTGGTGAAAATGGAATTTTTATCTTATTTTTCTCTCCTTTTACTCCTATTTAAATAAAGAATTGTTATATGCTTGGAGAAGAGGGGATTGTATCAATGGATGAACTTACTGCATCATCTTCTGGTTGAGCATTTTCTAATTGTACCTCTCCTCCTGCTCTTCTTCCTCCTTTCCTTCTTCTTGTGCTTGTCTCTTTCTAACCCCTTATACTCAAATAGATAACCAGGCTATCTGGCTATCTGGAGTCTTACTTTATTGTGAAATTGTTCATACTGTACATCCATTCACAGAACTAATGGTACTACATATCCATTCACAGAACCAGTGGGTGGCTTGGTTAAATTCTTGTAACACATCTCTATTAGTTCTTGTTGCGCAGGTATGTCTCTTGCTGTAAGCCATAAATCCAGGTAGCTGGTCAATATTATCTCTCAACAAGACAGCTCATATCTTGGGTTTGTTTTTTAGTTGTTGTTTTTATTGCTGTTGCATGGATTAAGTTCCTGGTTTTGTCTTAGATCCCATTACTACCTAGGAACAAAACTTCACCACCACTGCCCTAGAGTCCAGAGCCTGTTGCTTCAACCCCACTCACAGGTTTGTATTACTCTTAAAGATCAGTTTTGTTGAGGTATTTATCAAATCTTTTAGTTTTCTCTCGGTCTTTATATTTAAGCCTATGATTGCTATATGTTTAGGGTACAGGGGATTGCAGCAATGTATAAGTTTACTATTGTTATCTTATTATCTTCTAACTCTGGTTCTTCTCCCCCTCTTTCTTTGTTTCAGGACTTGTTTTACTTCCAGGAGGTGCACTTGGCCAGCTCCTGGGAGGAGTAATTATTTACATCTTAGAAATGTCTTGTAAAGCCATTATGAAATTTTTAATCATTACATCTGTTATATCAAATATCCTGCTTGTGTTTATAATATTTGTACGCTGTAATTCAGGGAAATTTGCTGGGATCACTGAAGATTATGAGGGGTAAATATAGTTTTGTATATTAGATTTTTAGGTCAGAACAAAATAATATATTTTAGAGTCAATTCATAATTATTTATTTGATAATCCTCATATATTCAAATCATTCTTGAAATTATTGTACATGTAAAAGATATATAAAGGACAGGCTCATCTTTCATGTGAATGATCCAAATATTATAATGATATCTTGGGATGTGACTGGACATGCATTTGTAAAGTACTAAAGAATAAAACACATTGAAATGATTCAGAATCTAGAAGTAGAGTTCCTTATTTGAGTGGGAAGCAACTAGGAGACAGTAGTACCTCTGTGTACAAAGCCAATCTTGCCTTGTGTTCTTGAATTAGTATGTCTCCCCTCTTATAGACATCAGAGAATAGAACTGAAGTACATGTGAAACTATGTACTATAACGTCACCTTTAAGCTAAATTCGCAAAAATTAATAGAACTAGGCAAAGATTGATATTAAATACAGGAGAACAGAACTGGAATTGGAAACCAAAGACTTAGTAAATGAGGTAAATGAAATATTAAACTTTCTACCTCACTGTGGAGAAGCTTATCACAGACTAATGCTTCAACTGAGAACAAGTAGAAAAGCTGAACAAATTTTAAAAGATTTGTTGAAATTCATGAGAGAGTTTAGGTAGCTGGGACTGGAAAGGCAAAAATCCAGGGAAAGTGCAAACCCTGGAGAGGAGCAGTCAGCTTCTGCAGTTTTTTTTCCTATAGGAATTAGCTGATTCTGGGAATTGACAAGGAGCTGAGAATTTGGACAAAGGGTATGTACAAAAAACATTAACTAAGAGGAAGAGAAATCTCTTGTTCATGAGCCTGAACAGGCAAATTTAGGAGCCAGGATATCAGAGAGTAAGGAGAGGTAGCTAAATGAGATAACAATTCACTGGGTTTCACTCAATACATTTGTTGAATTGTGAAGCTGTGTATGGAAAAAGCTTAAGAAATCCAGCAGAAGTCATTGTGGAAAACAGAGGAATTTTCAGCAGTATTGTGGTTCTCTGTCAACAAACTTTAGAGTTTAGAATATGCTCAGAGGAGGAACCCTGGTTAATACAACAAGTTCTCAACTGATATTGCTAAAAAGACAATATCTAAGAAAGAGGAACTTCCTAAAATACTACAGTCTATCCAGGAGTTAATTTAGTCTCTAACTGGCTTAATTTGGTCAGCCAACACTTTATCTAGCAGATAAAGATAATATCATGCCTGTAAAATGTCTTACACAAAAGTTTGTCATTAAAAAAAAATGACCAGGAAGGCCAAGAGACATGGCCAAACACTATGAGACAAAACAGGTAACAGAACAGACCCACAGGTGATCCAGATACTGACATTATCAAATAAGAATGTTAAAATAGTATTGATAGAAGAAATAGTACAAATAACTAAATTTCTCATCAGAGACCATGTGGCCAGAAATCAATGGAAAAAATATCTTTAAAGTGCTGAAAACAAAACAACTGTCAACTAAAAATTCTGTATCCTATGAAAATCACCTTCAAGAATGAAAGTTAAATAAAGAGATTCTCAGATGAAGGATACTAATAAGATTTGTTGTCAGCTCTAAAATGAGTGATAAAGGAAGCTCTTCAGTTGAGTGAAAATAATACCAGAGGAAATCTTGAAGCTGGAAGTTGAAGGAGTAAGGAAAAGTAATAAATGATAAATATTTGAATAAATTTAAAAGACTAATTTTCTCATCTTAAGTTGTTTAAAACATTTCTAACAATTGAAAGCAAAACTTATAACAATGTCTGTTGTGGTTTTTAATGTATGTAAATAGAACACATATAACAACTATAACTTAAAGGGGGTGGGTTACAGATCTATATTGTTATGTTTTCCACATTTTAAATAGAATGGCAAAATATCAACTTAGACTAGTATATAGAGAAAACACCAAAAATATGATAAAAGGAACTACAGTCAAAATGTCAAAAGAGAAATTAATATAGAAGGAAGGGAGGAAGAGAGAAACAAAAAGCAGAGAGAACAAAATGAAAAAAAGGAAAAAAAAATAACAACCTTCAATCTAACCATATTAATAATTACATTAAATATAAGTAGTTTATATATCAACCAAGGATTGGAAAACAATGACCCACAGGCTAAATTCAGATTGCAGATTTTATTTTGTGTAGGTGTGGTCTGCAAACCAAGAATGGTTTTTACATTTATAAGGATTGTGATAAACAAGAAAGAAGACTAGGAATTCCATTCTGCTCAGATATGCAAATAGCTTGGAAGTCATCATTCTCTTCTCACAATAAGACAAAAGCTGAACAAACTGAAAATCAAGGCTCTTCTTAGATTCATCAGAAAATTGATATCACAGGGCAAACAGCTTCCCAGAAAACTGAAGAGAGGCAAAAACAGAGAATCACAGCTTACCAGGAACAGAGGCTGCTGAAACCAAAGTTGGTAGGAATATTAAAAGATAATTGACTAATTTCTAGAGGCTGAGTGTGGACTAACTTGAGAGTTAAAAAGTCCTAGGGGTCTAGTCTTATGGAAAGTCACCACATTTTCATGTCTTACCTCCAGGAGCCTTACTCAGTTTCTCATAATAAAGATCACATAAAAATTCTCTTGTATTTCAGACGGGTGTGTGTGTGTCGGGGGGGGGGGAGTAACCAATTTAAAATATACCCAGAGTGTGGTCTATTCTCCTAACAAAGATCTTCGCTCAAGGAAACTACTTTACCAAAAACTAATCTGATGTAGAGTTTTCCACAAAACTCAACCTCACCAAGCCTTCTCTTCTCATATAATTTGAGAAAAAAAAGGCTAACTCTTATGAGGGAAACAGCCCAGACACTTAGACCATATAAAAGAAAACAGATTTAATCATAGTATTATAGAATTCTTCCCTCTAAAATACCTTGTCACCACATCAACAGGACTTCACTATAATAACTGTGAAATGCAACTGAGGGAACTGCAAGAAACAGATTGTTAAGAAGGAGTTTGCAGGAAAATCTGAAAACTACAGAGCCTATAATATAATAATCAAGAACACTATAGGAAATTGAAGCCTCTGTCACCTGCAGCTACAGAAACATTATAGCAGGGGGTCTTAACCTTTTTTGTTCTATGAACCTCTTTGCAAGACAGGTTAAAACCACAGACCCCTTACTAAGTCCACACTATATTGTGTATCATTTAATAAATATGTATCACACCTGCACCAACATGTCCCTACAAGAATCATGTTTTTTTGAATTTCAATTCAAGCTCATGGACCCCTTGTTAAGAACCCCTGCATTATAGCCTAACTCTTAGCCAGATAAACATAAAATCTCACACTACATGCCTATTTACTCCATACACCATGTCTGGGTTTCAACAAAAATTTACAAGACATGCTAAGAAGCAAGAGGAAAAAAATTAGTCTAAATAGACAAAGCAAGCATCCAAAATAGACTAAAATATGGCAGAGATTTTGGAATTATACTGGGAATGTAAAATAATATCAAATAATAAGCTTAGGGCCCTAAATGAAAATGCAGACAACATGCAAGTATACATGGGAAATGTAAGCAGAGACATAGACTCTTTAAGAAAGGAAATGGTAGAAATAAAAAACAGCATAATGAGAATGCTGAATGCCTTTGAGCATATCAGTAGACTGTACATGGCTCAGGAAACTATAAGTGAGCTTGAAGGTATGTCAATAGAAATGTTTCAAACTGAAATACAAAAATACAAAAGAATGAATAAAAAGTGGGACAGATATCCATGAACTGTGTGAAGATTGCGAAAGGTGGAACACATACACATAATGGAAATATGAGAAGGGTAAAAAAGAAAGAAAGAAGAAGAAATATTTGAAGATAATGGCTGAGAAGTTTCCAAAATTAATGACAGACATCATGGCAAAGATCCAAGAAGCTCAAAGAACAACATAAAGAACAAACACAGGGGAAGCCAATATGGCTTGGGCAATTGGACTTCTGCCTACCACATGGGAGATCCCAGGTTCAGTTCCTAGTGCCTCCTGGAGAGGGTGAACTGGCCTGGTGGACTGGTGCGACTAGCTGACACAGCACGATGAAGCAACAAAAGAGACTCAAAGAGGAAAGACAATGAGAGACACAACAAACCAGGGAGCTGGGGTGGTTCAGATGATTGAGTGCCTCTCTTCCACATGGGAGGTCCCTGGTTCAGTTCCTGGTACCTCCTAAAGAGAAGATGAGCAGACACAGAGAGCACACAGCAAATGGACACAGAGAACAGACAGCGGCAACAAACAATGTGTGTGTGTGTATAAATAAATCTTTTTTTAAAGAAAGAATAAATACATAATGTCATCCAGGTTAATCCATGTTGTCATATGTTTCTCAACTTCATTTCTTCTTACCACTGCATAATATTCCATAATGTGTATACACCAAAATTTGTATATACATTCATCAGTTGATGGACACTTAGGTTGTTTACAACTTTTGGCTATGGTGAATAATTGTGTTTGTTTGTTTGTCTATTTCTTTGTTTATTATTATTATTGAAATAACTAAAATGCTTTAATAATGATTGAAGTGATGAATGCACAACTATGTTATTATACCAAATACTATTGATGGTGCACTTTGGATGAATTGTATGCTTTATTGATATGTATAAATAAAATTGATTTGTTTTAAAAAAAGAATAAATACCAAAAATACCAAAAAATGTTCAAACTCCAGAAAACAAAGAGAGAGAAAATCTTGAAAGCAGTCAGGTGGAGGATCAAAACTTTACCTATAGAGAATACTGAATAGAAATTACATTGGACTTCTCTTCACAAACCATACAAGCAAGAAGAGAGTGGCATGAAATAGTTAAAGTGTTGAAAGTAAAAAGAATACTCACCAATTTTGAATTCTCTATCGAATAAAATTAACTTTCAAAAGTAAAGGAGAAATACTTTTACAGACAAGCAAAAACTGGGGGGAACAAATAGAAAGAGGGTAGATTTAAACTTAACCATATTGGTAATTATATTAAATATAAATGGATTAAAGACCTCAATTAAAAGGTTGAGAATCTCAGATTTTGTTAAAAAGCAAAATGCAACTATATTTTTTATGTTCAAGAAATGTACTTCAAATATAGACAAAAGTAGATTAATTGGAAAAGGATAGAAAAAATATATAACATGCTACAAGTAATCAAGAGAAATCTGGAGTGGATATGATACCAGAAAAAATTATTAGCAGGAATAAAGAAGAAAATTTCATAGTGATAAACTGGTTGATTCAATAATAATGCATATACATTTCTAAATATTATGCACTTGATGTAAGTGCATCAAAATATCTGAAGCAAAAACATATGCATTACAAGGAGAAATAAAGAAATCCACAATTGTCAGAAACTGCAATAGTCATCTCTTAATATTTAGACAAAGTATAAAAGAGATATTAGCAGACAAAAATATCAGTGAAAAAATAGAAGACTTGAATAACACTGCCAATCAACTTTACCTAACTGATATTTATAGGACTCTCCATCTAACAAAGCAGAATACCATTTTTTTTTCTTTGCACATGAAATAGTTACCAAGTAGATAATATTGTGGATGGTAAAAAAAGTCACAGTAAATTTAAGGATTCAAATCATATGATGAAATTAAATTTTCAGATCACAATGGAATTAAATTAGAAATCAATAAGTAGAAAAGGATTTCTGAAAATGACCCAACTACTTGAAAACTGAATACCAAACTTCTAAATAATCCATAGGTCAAATAATTTCTTCCAAAAGGAATTGGGAAGTATTTTGAAGTAACTGAAGCTCCAACATAACAAAATTTGTGAAATGCTGCTAAAACAGTACTTAAGGTAAAAGTATACCAATAAAAGCATGTTTTATTAAAGAAGAAAGATCTCAGACCAGTGATAATTGCCTGTACCTTAAAAGACTATAAGCATCGAAAGAAGATTAATTGCAAAGAAGAAATAAAACAAGGTTAGAGAAGAAACCAGTGAAGCATGAATGAGAAAAACAATAGAGAAAATCAATAAAACTACAAGATGGTATTTTGAGACAATGGCTAAAATTGGTAAACCTCAGGCTAGACTGATGAGGTAAAAGAAGAGACAGAGAGAGAAAGAGACCATGAGAGGGGGACAGAGAGGGGGAGAGAATTACCAATATCAGAATTTAGAGATGTGATGTCACTGTAGGTTCTACCAGTATTAAAAGGATAATAAGAAAATAATATGAACAAAATTTTGTCAATATACTTGAAAATTTCAATGACATGAATAAATCCCTTGAGATGCACAAACACTACTAAGAAACTACAGATAGTCTATATCTCTTAACCTAAATCAAATTTGTAGTTACACACTTTTCCACAAGAAAACTCCAGGCCCAAATGGCTTTACTGAGGATCTCTCCAAATATTTAAACAATAACTAATTCTGATTCCTACTAATTCTTCCATAAAACTGAATAGGAGTAGATACTTCCCAACTGACTGTGTGAGACTTACATTATCCTGACAGCAAAACCAGACAAACACATTATAAGAAAAGAAACCTGCATACCTATATGAAAGCATAGATGCAAAAACTCTTAACAAAATTTTGGTAAATTGACTCCAATCATATATGAAAAGAAAAAATAAGTCATGAGCAAGTAAGATTTACTGCAGAAATGCAAATTGGTTTAATGTTTAAAAATCAATCAATGTAACCCACCATGGTAACAAGCCAAAAATAAGAAATATGATATTAATAGATGTGGAAAATGCATTTGCTAAACTCCTACATTCATTCCTGATAAATTAGGAAACTTGGAATAGAAGGGAAGTGCCTCAACCTGAAGAGGGCAAATATGAAAACCTACAGCTTACATTACACTTAATGGTGAAAGAGTGAATGCTCAGGAACAAGACAAGGATATCTGCTTTCAATACTTTTATTCACAACATTGTCCTGAAGTTTCTAGCCACTATAATAATGTAAGAAAAATGAATAAAAGGTATGCAAATAGAAAAGAAATAAAACTTTGTTTATTTGAAGAAAGCATGATTGTCTATGTGGGAAATCTGATGGAATCTACCAAAAAGTCACCAGAACAAAATGAGTTCAGTAAGGCTGTAGGATGTAAGATCAAAATATAGGAATCTATGAGAATTGTATATACTATTTACAAACAACTGGAATTGTTATTAAGCAAAATATCATTAGCAATAGTATCACTAAAAAGAAATACTTAAGGATAAATCTGAAAAAGTTGTAAAGACCCATACACTGATAACAACAAAACATTTCTAAGAGAAATTAAAGAAGTTCCAAGTAAATGGAGAAATAGCCTATGCCCATGGTTTGAAAACTCAATATTGTTAAGACTTTGATTCTCCCTTAATTGATATACAGGTTCAATAAAATCACTTTCAAAATCCCAACAGGTTTCCTTTTTAAAAAATGGCAAAATAATGTTAAAATTATGAAAATGCAAGTGCATACACAAGCTAAAACTTAGCCTAGTATTATATATTGCCTGAGAGTTACCTCCTGAAAGCCTCCTTGTTGCTCTAATGTGGCCTCTTTCTAAGACAAACAGCATATAAATTCCCTACCTCCCCACCAGCATGGGACATGACTCCCAGGGATGAGCCTCCCTGGCACTGAGGGATTATTATCAAGCACCAACTAAGGTGCATTTGGAAAAAGACCTTGGCCAAAAGGGGGTAATATTAAATACAAATTTATTTTTATGGCTAAGAGATTTCAAAGTGATTCTGGAGGTAATTCCAGAGGTTATGCTTATACATGTCTTGGAAGGATTTAACTGACTGCCACAGTAAACAGTGCCTCAAGTGTGGGGGTGGAGGGGGGGTCCTGAGGGCTCTAGAGACATATGGACACTATAGGCAGGGCATACAACCCAAGAATTTGGCACCCTGTCAGTGGCTCTTACCTTGGAACATATGATAACCTATCCCCCAATGTATTGGAGTTGGACTCATTTATAATTTTCCTACACATGGTTCTTATGCCCCTTTTATCTGAAACTATAAATAGCACTATACTCAGAAACTTGAATCTTCTGGTGGTTTATATGCTGGTTGAGCCCTGAATCTCAGCAGAGTTGCAGTCAACACCTACTCTCCAATTCACTGAGCCTGCCCAGGACAGCTAACAAAATAATGATGGTGGATAATGCTCATCCCAAAAAACAGAGTATCTACAACTGCAAGCAAGACAGTCTCACCCATCTGCCCCATGGGATCTAAGATCCCTCTCAATAAGAAGTAGAATGGGCATCACCATCCCAAAATCCTCAAGATTGAGGAATAAACAAACATAAGAGGGGAATGAAACTACAGACTAAAGTAGACATTATTATTCTAGTAATGGAATAATTCATAACATTGATATAAAGACAGTGTCACCAGAGGTTCTGAGGAGTGGGACAGGGAAGAATAGGTGCAACATGGACATGTTGGGGACATTGGAATTGTTCTGCATGACATTGCAATGACAGATAGAGGCCATTATACATTTGGTCAAAACCTATAAAATTGTGCAGTGCAAAGTGTAAACCATAATGTAAACTACAGATCATCATTAATAACAATACTTCAATATGGGGTTCATCAATTGTAACAAATATATCACACTAATGGAAGATGTTACTGGAGAAAAGAGTGGGAGGGGTATGGGTGAAGTATCTGGGAATCCCCTGTATTTTGGATGTAACATTTATGTAATCTAAAGCTTCTTTAAAAAGAAAAAGAAAAAACAAAACAAAAAAGAAATGAGAACATAAGAAGTACTAGAGATGACTATTATTAACAATTCAGTAAATACTCCTCCAGTTAGTTGGTGTTATATTTTATATGCATATATTTAGGTATTTATTTTTTGCAAATATAAAATCATTACATATAAAAATTGGCAAAATAAATTTAAAATTATAGAATTGCAAATATGTAGACAAGCTAAAACAATTCTGAAGAAGAATAGAAGTGGAAGACTAATATTCTTCGATTTCAAGATTTACTATAAAGCTATGATAAAAAAGAAAGTGGGGTATTGGTATAAATGTAGACATAGATCAAATGGAACAGAATAGAGTGCAGAAATAGATGAACACATATATGGATCAGTGATTTTTGACAGGGTACATATGCAATTTAGTAGATAATACGTAGCCATTTTAAGAAATGATAATGGAATAAGTATATGTACATATGCAAACTACTGAAATTTGATCTATGCCATGTATGAAATGCAAAAATTAACTCCAAATGGATGGTGGACATAAATGTGAACCATAAAGCTCCAAGAATATAGGAGAAAATCTTTGTGATGTTGGTTAGGCAAAGATTTATTAGATATGGTACCATATGCATGATCCATAAAAAATAAATTGATGAATTGGGCTTCATCAAAATTATAAACTCTTGTTCTTTAAAAGACCCTTTTAAGAGAATGAATAAAACAAGCTGGGTAAAAATATTTGAAAATCATAAATCTAAAAAAGGACTTGTTCCCAGAAGAAAGAACTTTCAAAACAATAATAAGAAAACAACCCAACACAAATGGGCAAAATATTTGAACAGACATTTCAGCAAATAATATAGACACATGACAAATAAACACATGGAGATATTCTCAACATCATTTGTCATTAGATAAATGCATATTTAAAAACACAATAGGAAACTGTTTCACAGTGTTTGGATGTCTAAAATTGAAAGGACTGACCATACCAAGTATTGACAAATAACGTGGAGGAATTGAAACTCTCATTCACAGCTAGTAGGGATATAAAATAGCACAACCACAATGGAAAACTGGTAGACAATTTGAAAAGTAAACACCTACCATATGATTTGAGCATTCTACACTTTGATTCTTATCTGAGAAGTGTATGACTACACAAAGATCATACAAATACCAGCTACATGAAAGAAGTCAAAAATGAAAGTGTACATACTGTATGATTTCATTTTCTTATAGGGCTAGGAAATTTAAGCTAATACATAATAATAGGAAAAAGATCAGTGGATGTCAGAAAATAGAGAAATTGCAAAGGGGCATGAGAAAACTGTTGGGGATGATGATTATGTTCACTATATTGATTGTGGTAATGGTTTTACAAATGTATACATATATTCAAATTGTAAACTTTAAATATGTCAATTATACCTCAATACAGCTATTAAAAAGAAATTAATTCAATAAGTACATTTTTATGGAATTACTTGATATCTTTAGGTTTACTAGTGATATTATAATTAAATTTTATCTGTTTTTTACAGAACAGGGCAGTTGGGAAACCTGACAGCTCCTTGTAATTCTGAATGTGGATGTTCATCTTCACTTTATTCTCATATATGTGGAAGAGATGGAATTGAATATTTTTCTGCCTGTTTTGCAGGATGTAAATTTTCAAAATTTACAGGGGATAGTAAGGTAAATTTTTTTTTATTTCTCTTCATCAAAATGTTTAACTTGTAGGTAGGTAGTATTTCCATTTTACTCCTAGCTCCCTATATAGTTTTTTTTTCTTAATTTTCCCTTTTCTTTTAAAGACTGAAAAGAGAGAAATTTTGTTTTGTGTTGCCATAATGCAGAGCGCTTATAGGAATTGGGAATGGAAAAGAAGATATACTCCTACATTAGAACATGCCTCCATACTCCAAATTTATGACTTTAAACCAGTGGGTGACTACCATCCATCTCTTGCCATAGAAAAATTGAAAAATTGATTTTTGAAACACACAGGCTAAGAGGATAGTTTGTTTTCCTCATAAGGTTTATATTTAGTTCTAGGTTACCTATGAGCAGCAATCACCAATTCCCAAAACCTTTATCACAATTTTTTCTCACACCTATGAACAGTCCAATACTATACTTGTGGTGGCATTTCATTCAGTTTTTCCTACTACTAAGGAATTCAAGTTGTCCACTTCACAAATTCTAGCTGTTTCTCTATTCCTGATCCACATTAACTCAGAAATGGAAATCACTCCTTTTATTGTTTGCCCCACATCATCATACACAGAAAGACTTTATGAGCATATAGAGCTTCACAGGAAGATAAGAGTTAGAGAGGTTTCATATGGCAGCAATATAAATCACTTAAAATTGAATATATGTTATACCTGTTTGTTCTTTACAGGAACTTGGACTCATTTTACAACTTCCCTACTTAATCATCTTTTGGGTTATTACCATCTGAATCCTTTATTTACTTGGTGCTTCTATGAATTTCCAGACTCTATTTTTTCTTACTTTGTCATGCAGAACAGTTCATCACTATACCACTTGTTTGACTCTCGGTTAATTTCTTATAGCCAAATTTGCATAAATAAACTTTCAGCTAAACAATGTACTATCTATTCCAGCCTCTACTTATTAAGTGGCATAGAAGTATTGACCCAGGTGTTAAAATCCTGTCTTTCAATTTTCCCTCTCTTTTTAGTCTTTGTGAGGGGGAGTAACCAACAAAATGGTATAATTCTTGATTCGTAGAAATTATGCCACCTTCCTTACACGTTCACCTATGTAACAATTATTTCCCTGTTACATAAAGATCATTTCATTATGAGAAATCAGCATACTTGTCCAACATTTAGTTCCTCAGGGTAATGTTTTCACTGGCCTATGATATATTAATATGACTTCAGATTTTTATTGAACATTGACATTAAAAATTTTTAAATCTTTCATCTCTGAAACATTTAAAATGATGTTTAAAATCTTCAAATTATGTTACTGTAGATAGTTTAATAGAAAGACATGATGAGCTTCCATATACCAACTAGCCAACTTCAATTTATTAACTCATGGAAAATTTTGCTTTATCTATACTCTAAACTACTTCATCTCTCATATTTTATTTTGAAAAAAGTAAAGAAATTTTTTAATGTGCACCTTGTCACTATAGTAGAAAGCCTTTTTTTCCCTTGGTATAGTCTAGAGCCAAAAGCCATCCACTATAAAGTTTCAACCTCTCTTTCCTGGAGAACTCTTTTAGGGGGTCTATTTACCTTTCATAAAACTATAATTTTCTTATATTTATCTAAGGGATAATTAAAAATAATGAGGTAATCTGCAAAATAATCACTAAAACTGCATGTGGTAGTAGTTGATACTTAATGAAAATCAACAAAAGTAATTATTTTGGACAAAAATTGGATGTCAGAACTGACCCAAAGAAAGAATTAAACTTGATAGACATAATATCTATAAAGGGAAATCTACAATAGCAGAAGCTATGATTAGTAAAATTTCATCTGCATGAAACTGAGTAATGGATAAAATATATGTTAACTTCAAATATGTAAAGTTCCAGGAAGATGGCATTACAATAGGCAGGCAGAGCTCAACTCTCTCACAAAAACAATGGAGAAAGAGCCAAAAGCTGTTTTCTGAGAGGCCTGTTTTGGGGGTCAGCAGACAACTCACAGGTGGGTAAGGGATAGAGAAACAAACTACCTGAAACAATAAATGTGAATGACAAAACCCCCATCATGGCTGGGAAGCACTCCACTTCTCCAATCCCAAATATATTAAGCTGAGTTAAAACCCCTGACTCATTGCAACTGACTGAGTGGGAAACAGACATTTTCCTCCCTGTCAGCTGTTAAAAGGGAAAAGAGAGGGGGAGAGCATGGGATTTTCTTCAGTGAATTCAGCCAGCAGAGCTTGCTTTGAATCTAGGATCTGGCCAGACCAAAACACAAGAAAGTTGAGAATTAAACAATTCCATGGAAAGGTGTGTTGATGAGCAGCATCTGCTGACTGGTCTGGAAATTGCATGGGCAAAAGCTGCCTTTGGTTCTCTCTGTATTCCTGGGAGAAAATATGCACCCCATGAGTGAGTTCCTGGACTGATTTTGATAACTTAATATGGCCAAGACTTAGAATAAGTTGAACCAAATACTAAGGAAGCGCTGTGTACAAAACAATAGGAAGTCAGAGAAATTGGCCATCAGAGTAAATTCAATGACATCAGCAACAAATTGCAAGCCTTACTAGGAAACAGGAAGGGAGGATGATATGGCCCAGCCAAAGGCCAAACTAAATATCCTGAAGAGATACAGGATTTAAGACAATCAGAGAAAATAACACAACTCTCTGAAATCAATTCAAAGAATTAAAGAAAACATTACAAAAGAGATAAAGTATATTGAGAAGAGACTGAGTGAGCATAAACAACAATTTGAAAGCCTGCAAAGAAAAGTTACACATGTTATGGGAATGAAAGACATGATGGATGGGATTAAAAATACATTAGCAGCAACTAACAGTAGATGTTCTTTGCTCGAAGACAGAATTAGTGATTTTGAAGACAGAACATCTGAACTGCAAAATATGGTAAAACAGAGATAGAAGAGAATGGAAAAAATGGAAAAGAGTCTCAGGGAACTTAATGATAACACAAAATGCACAAACATATGCATTATCAGAATCCCAGAAGGAGAAGAAAATGGAAAAGGGGCAGAAAGAACATTTGAGGAAATAATGAACAAAAATTCCCAACCCTTATGAAAGACATAAATGTCAATATCAAAGAACAATGTATTCCAAACAGAATAATTCTGAATAGACCTATCCAAGACACCTACTATTCAGAATGACTAATATCAGAGATAAAAAGAGGATTCTGAAAGCAGTAAGAGAAAAGCAAAGCATCACATAAAAGGGAAACTTGATAAGATTAAATGCTGACTTTTCATCAGAAACCATGGAGGTGAGAAGAAAGTTGGTATGATGAATTTAAGGTTCTGAAGGAGAAGAACTGCCAGCCAAGAATTCTGTATCTGGCAAAACTGTCTTTCAAAAATGATTATGAGGGAGTGGATGTGGCTCAAGCAGTTGGGTACCTGCCACCCACATGAAAGGTCCTGGATTCAGATCCTGGCACCTCCTAAAGAAGACAAGCAGACAATGAGCTGACACCATGAGCTGATGCAATGTGGAGACACAATAAGCAGGGAGCATATGTGGTTCAAGCAATTGGGTGCCTGCTTCCCACATCGGAGTTCCCAGGTTTGGTTCCTGGTACCTCCTAAAGAAGATGAGCAGACACAGTGAGAAGAAACAGTGAGCAGACACAGTGAATAGATACAATGAGCACAAGCAACGAACAGGTAGATATGGGCACCATCTTGGGGTGGGGGAGGAAAAATAAATTAATAAATATTTTTTTTAAAGTTAGGGTGGGTACAAAGTCTTCACAGACAAACAAAAACTGATAGAATAAGTTACCAAAAGATCAGAATTACAAGAGATACCAGAGAGATTGCTGCTGCCTGAAAGGAATAAAACAAGGGCAAGAGACTTGGAAAACTTTGCAGAAATGAAGATTATTAGGATGGGTGAATTACAGGGTAAAAAGACAGACAGTAGTACAATATGACAACAGAAAGTGAAAGGACAAAATGGATGAAGTAAGCAATGCCTTTACAGTAATAACATTGAATGTTAATGACTTGAACTCTGCAAACAAAAGACATAGACTAATAGAATGTTCAAATAATATGCGCCATCTATAGGTTGTCTAGAAGAGACTCACCCCAGACATAAGGACACAACTAGGTTAAAAGTGAAAGGTTAGAAAAATATTTTCCATGCAAATAGTAACCAAAAAATGAGCTGGGGTAGCAATAATAATATTGGACAAAATAGATTTTAAATGTAAAACTATCATAAGGCATGAAGAAGGTGATTATATATTAATAAAAGGGGCAATTCACCAAGTACAAATAATTGTACTAAATATGTATGCCCCTAAACTCAGTGCCCTAAGATGCATGAGGCACACACTGGCAAAACTGAAGGGAGAAATTAGATGTCTCTATAATAATAGTTGTGGACTTCAATACACACACTCAGAATTGAATAGAATATCTGGACAGAGGATAAATAAAGAAACAGAGAACTTGAATAATATGATAAATGAACTAGATCTAACAGACATCTATAGAGCATTGAACCCAAAAACAGTAGGATATGCTTTCTTTTCAAGTACTCAAGGGTCCTTCTCCAAGACAGACCATATGTTGGGTCACAAGACAAGTCTCAATAAATTTAAAAAGATTGAAATTATACAAAACACTTTATATGATAATAATGGAATGACATTATACAGAACACTTTCTCTGATCATAACAGAATGAAGCTGGAAATCAATAATGGGTGGAAAAAGGGCAAATACATAAATATATGGAGATTAAACAACACACTCTTGAATAATCACTGGGTCAAATAATAAGTGGCAAGGTGATTCAGCAAATATCTTGAGATGAATGAAAATGAGAACACAACATATCAAAACCTATGGGACACCTCAAAGGCAGTTGAGAGGGAAATTTATAGACCCCAATGCTTACATTAAAAAAGAAGAAAGAGCTAAAATTGAAGATCTAACTGTGAACCTGGAGGAACTACTAGAAAAAGAGCAGCAAACTAATCCCAAACCAATGCAAAGGAAAGAAATAGTAAACACCAGAGCAGAAATAAATGAAATCGAGAACAAAATAAACAATGACAGAATCAAGAAAATCAAAACTTTTTTTCTTTGAGAGGATCAACAAAATCGAGAAACCCTTAGCCTGACTGACAAAAAAAAAAAAAAAAAGAGAGAGAAGATGCAAATAAATAAAATCAGAAATGATAAGTGGGACATTACCACTGACCCTGCAGAAAAAAGAGAGATCACAAGAGGATACTATGAACAACTATATACCAAAAAACTAGACAATGCACAGGAGTTGGTAATATTCTGAGAAACACACAATCCACCTACACTGACCCTAGAAGAAATAGAAGACCTCAGTAACCAATCACAAGGGAAGAGATTGAAATAGTCATCAAAACCTCCCAAAGATGAAAAGCCCAGGACCAGATGGCTTCACAGGTGAATTGTTCCAATCATTCAAAGACAATTTAAAACCAGTCTTGCTCAAGCTCTTATAAAAAAATGAACAGGAAAGAATGCTACCAAACTAAATGAAGCCATCATCACCCTAATACCAAAACCAGATAAAGATACTACAAAAAAATTAGAAAGAAAATTACAGGCCATTATCTCTAATGAACATAGATGCAAAAATCCTCAACAAAACACCTGCAAACTGAATTCAGAAGCACATTAAAAGAATTAAACACTACGATCAAGTGAGTTTTATCCCAGGTATTCAATGGTTGTTCAACCCAAGAAAAACAATTAGTGTAATAAACCACATTGATAAATTGGATTATTACACTAATAAAAAAGAAGAAAAATGATCCTCTCGATTGATACAGAAAAAGCATTTGACAAAATACAGCAACCTTTCTTGATAAAAACACTCCAAAAGATAGTAATATAAGGAAGTTTCTCTATATGGTAAAGTGCATATATTAAAAACCTACAACTGGAATTGTACTCAATGATGAAAGACTGAAAACTTTTCTGCTGAGCTCAGGGAAAAAACAAGGATGCCCACTGTCACCATTATTATTCAATATAGTGCTACAAGTTCTAGCTAGAGTTAATTACTGATAAAGATATACAAGGCACTCAAGTAGGAAAGGAAGAAGTAAAACATGAACTGATGATATGATCCTATATCTAGAAAATCCTGAAAAGTCCACAATAAAGCTACTAGAACTAATAGACAAGTGCAGCAAAGTGGCAGGATACAAGGTTAATATGCAAAAATCTATAGTGTTTCTATACATTACTTATGTGCAATCTGAGGAGGAAATCAGAAAAAATTCCAATTATAATAGCAACTAAAAAATCAAATATTTAGGAATAACCTTAACTAAGGACATAAAGGACTTATATTCAGAAAACTACAAAACATTGCTAAAAGAAACTATAAAAGACAAATAAATGGAAGGACTTTCTATGTTAATGGATTAGAAGATTAAATATCATTAAGATGTCAATTCTACCCAAACCAGTTTATAGATTCAATGCAATCCCAATAAAATCCCAACAGCCTTATTTTAGAAATGAAAAAACCAATTATCAAATTTATTTGGAAGGGTAAGGGGCCCCACATAGCCAAAAATCTCTTTAAAAAGAAGAACGAAGCTGGAGTACTCTCACATCCTGACTTTAAAGCATATTATTTAGCTATAGTGTAAAAACAGCATGGTACTGGCATAGAGACAGATTGACCAATGGAACCATATCAAGAACTCAAAACTAGACCCTCACATCTATCATCAAGTGATTTTTGACAAGGCTGTCATGCCCATCCAGCTGGGTCAGAACATTCTATTCAACAAATGGTGCTGGCAGAACTGGATAGCCATATCCAAAAGAAAGAAATAGGAAACTTATCTCACACCTTATACAAAAATTAACTCAAAACAGATCAAGGACTTCAATATAAAAGCAGCAACCATAAAACTCCTAGAAGTAAATGAATGAAAACATCTTCAAGTTCTTGTCGTAGGTGGTAGTTTCTTAAACTTTAAACTGAAAGCACAAGCAAGAAAAGAAAAAATAGGTATATGGGACCTCCTCAAAATTAAATACTTTTGCATCCCAAAAGACTTTGTCAGAAGGGTGAAAATTCAGTCGACTCAATGGAAGAAAATATTTGGCAACCACATTTCCAATAAGGGTTTAATATTTATGATATATAAAGAGATACTACAACTTAACAATAAAAAGACAAACTACCCTATTAAAAATTTGGCTAAAGAGAATTGTTAAGGAAGAAATACAAATGGCAAAGAAACACATGAAAAAATGTTCAACATTACTAATGGTTAGAGAAATGCAAATCAAAACTACAATGAGATGTCATTCACACCTATTAGACTGGCTGCTATCAAAAAGTCGGAAAACTATAAATGTTGGAGAGGATGTGACTGGTTAGGAATGCTTATTCACTGTTGGTAGGAATGTAGAATGGTATAGCCACTGTGGAGAACTGTTTGGCAGTTCCTAATGATATTGAATATAGAGTTGCCATGTGATCTGGTAATAACATTACTAGGTATATACCCAGAAGAACTGAGAGCAGTGACACGGATAGACATCAGCACACTGATGTCATAGAGGTTTTATCCATGATTGCTAAAAGTTGGAAACAACCCAGGTGTCCAACTTGATGAATGGGTAACTAATTGTGGTGTATACACAGGATGGAATATTATGCAGCTGAAAGAAGAAATGAAGCCATGAAGCATATGACAGCATAGATGAACCTGGAGGACATTATGTTGAGTGAAACACACCAGATAGAAAAGGACAAATACTGTATTATTTATAAACTAAACATATTGTGTAAACTCATGGAGTTAATAACAAGAATATAGGTCTCCAAAAATAGAATTAGGGTAGAGAATGGAAAGCTGATGGCTAATCGGTGCAGAATTGGTAAAAAGTTTGTTTGTAAATCTTTGAAGATGAATTGAAATGGTGAAAGCACATCATATTTTTCACTAGCAAACCTATTATATGGGTATTACAGTGGTTGAAAGGGTAAGTCTAAGGTCATGTGTTACTAGAAGAAAAGCTAAAAAATGTAACATGGGACTGTATAACAGTGAAACCTCATGTAAAATATGAATATGAGGGATTTTGCAAATATAAGACTCTTTTTACAGTATATAAATACAAATATACTAGAGAGAAGGAAACAGAATGGCAGCTATGTATGGCAGAGGAAGCATAGAGAGATTGAGAGGTGATTGATTGTTTTTTGTTTATTATTATTATTGGAATAATGAAAATGCACTAAAAATGATTAAAGTGATGAACGCACAGCTATATGTTTATACCAAATACCATTGTTTGTACACTTTGGATGAATTTATGCTTTATTAATATGTATCAATAAAAATGGATTTGTTTAAAATTTTTTAAAAATTCAAATGGGAAAGAATTGATACCAATGAAAATAATTTTAACAAATTGAAAAATTTTTTAAAGAGAAATACTTATAAAAAATTATCAAGTTTGGAAATTGTGTTAATGTAATTCCTTCTGGAAAATAAAATATTTTCTCAATGAACATATAACAGCTATGAAATAATTCTGGTTAAATGCTCATATTTTAAAAAAATGATCAGGGTCAATGTGCATTAGAACTGGATACTCTTTAATTAAACTCAAGCAAAAATTTACAAGAGGAGTGGTAGGAAGTAGCATACTTCTCAAGATTTCTAAGTTTCCTTAGAAATTAAAAGGCTTACTAAACCTGAGTAGATTCTGCTATTCATATTGATGATATTACTGGGAAATTTTGCTTCATTGAGACCCACATATAATCTTGTCTATGCTATCAAAAATCTTAAAATTTCCTTATCTTGGTATGAAAGAAGTCTTGAGCATATCTTCATGATCTTCTCCCCTGGACTGGTTCTTTTCAGCAGCTGAAGAATAATAACCAGTATTCATTATAAAATAGTATAATATAATCCAACATGATCCTTAATCTAATTATCTATGAGGGAGATGTCAATCTCATCCAAAGCACTAAGAATTACAAAAAGCCAGGCCTCAGTTGAAACATCTTTAGAATATTTTAAATTTGTTTAATCATCTCCCAACTTTTTGTTATTTTGTAATGTATTTTTGTATATTTAAATGATAAATACTATTATTGTTGTTGATTTGTACAGTCAGTATTCACTTATATTTACCTATTTCCTGTATTTCCATGCTTTCATATGGGATTATTTTCTTTCCACCTGAAACAATTTTATTTCACCTTCATTTTGGATAAATATCTCAGTATGGAATTCTAGATTGGCAGTGATTTTTCCATTTTAGGATGCCATTATATTGTCTTATGCCCTTGTTCGCTTTTAGGATTTTCTGTTTGTTTTTGGTTTTCAGCAGTTTTATTCTGATATGCTTAGATCTTAGATTTATTTTGCTTGTGTTTTACAGAACATCTTGAATCTGTGAATTTTTGTCTATCAAAGTTATGTCCATAAGTTGGACAATTCTCAGCTATTAGTTCTCCCTCATTCTCTTTCCTCTTCTTCAGACATATATTAGTTCACTATACTATATAACAAATTACCACAAACTTTAGTGGCTTTTTAAAATATACATTTATTAGTTCACAGTTCTAAGGTCAGAAGTCCAGAAATGTTATGACTGTGTCCTCTTCTCGAAGTGTCACTGAAATCAGGATTGTGGCTGAGCTATGTTCATTTCTGGAGACTCTGGGTGAAGAATTGATTTTTTAGATTTTTTTTCTAAAAGATAATTAGATTACATAAAATGTTCCATAAAAAACTATAAGGGATTCCCATATGCCTCACTCCCCACACCTCCTGCTTTTCCCCACATTAACAACTTCTTTCATTAGTGTAGTACATTTATTGCTCTTTTAACGTAATGTATATATTTTTTATCTAGCTATTTTCAAGATATTTTTCTTTAGCTTTATTTTTCCTCAGTTTATCTATGATTTGTCTAGTTTTGGTTTTATCCTGTTTGGGGTTCACCAAACTTCTTGAACTATAAATTTATGTTTTTCACCAAATTTGGGATGTTTCAGCATATATTTCTCCATTTTTTTCTATCCCAATATCTTTCTCATCTCATTTTGGAACTCTAATTATAAATATGTAACTTTTGATATTGTTCCCCAGATTGCTGACCATCTGTTCATTTTTGTTTCCATCTTTTCTCTCTGTTCTTCAAATTGGATAAATTCTATTGGTCTTCGAATTCATTTATTCTTTTTTCTCGTTTCCATTCCACTGAGGTGCTGATTCAGTGAACTCCTTATTTTAGATAATAAATTTTTCAGTTCTAACATTTGTTTGTTTTTTTATTGTCTTAATTTTCTGCTTGTAATTCCCATCTTTTCAATCATTTCAAGTGTTTTCTTTTACCTCATGGAGCATACTTATAATAGCTACTTTAGTGTTTGTCTGAAAATTACAGTATCTCAATCTCAGGAGTGAAAACTGTTAATTGTCTTTTCTGTTGAGAATTGGTCATGGTTTTATGCTTCTTTGTATGTCAAGTAGTATTATATCCTGGTCATTGTGAATATTATGTTCTGTAGATTCTGAATCTTGTAACAATATCCTGAAGAATATCAGTGTTAGATTCAGACCATAATTTTTGACTCATCTCTCTGTGCAGGTTTCTAAATGTTATTCAGTTTTTAGGTCATAGGTATGTTGGTTTGGTCCTGTCCTATACATAAGAAATTCATGTGTTTGCCTGAGACTTGTAGTGGTTCAAATTTAATTCAGTTCTCCAAGCATTTGTTATGTTGGTTTGAGTCTGTACTGCACATATAACATTGAAGTATTAGTTTGAGATATGTAAGTGGTTCAAATCTCAGTTCAGTTCTCTAAACTTTTGCTCTGCTGATTTAGGTCTATTTCATGCATGTATAGCTGCATACATAGACTTAGAGAATGCATTTCTCTGGCTCTCTTCTCTCTAGGATTCTCTACATAATCTCTGGCCTCAGAAGTCCCTTGTCTTGATTCTTTTGACCAGGAAAATGAGTTTTCTTAGAGTTTTGGGCCTCTGATTCACTATTCTGTGACTGGGGGCTGCTCTTGGCAAAAACTGAGAGAAAACAACATTAAACAAAAGAAAATAGCATATACACACGGGAAACTTACCACTCTATGGACCACTTCAAATTTTTATTTTCCCGTCACAATCGGCTTGATTTCATTTACTTTAGAACTTCAGATAGCTGCTTTCTATAGTTTTTTTTTTTTAATTCTAAGAGATTTTAGTTATAATCAAGAGAAAGGATGAGATTTGGATGACTAATATCACCATACCAGTAAAGGAACTCTCACTGATTATTTTAAGTGCCACATATTCATAATTCTATTAAAAATAATGATGCATTGAATATTTTGAATATCTGTGTTCTTTGTTGGAAAACTGCAAGATACTTTCAGTCTGAAAAGGATTGTGTCCTTTATTTGCATCTTTTAAATTTTATTTTTAAAATTAATTTTACTTAGAAACATCCCCTGTCCACCAAACATGCATTCTGCCTTCCCCTCTCCTCTTTTCCTGGTAACTTCTAATCTTTCTGCCTCTACAGATTTATTTTTCGTTCTCTCTTATATGTGAAATCATACAACATCTATCTTAATGTGTCTTTCTTGTTTCACTGAGCATAATATTTTCAATATTGTTTCATGTTGCAGCATATCTCATAACTTCATTCTTTCTTACAGCCAAATAGTATTCCATTGCGTATATGTACTACATTATGTTTTTTTCCATTCATTTGTTGATGGACACTTGAGTTGTTTCCACCTTTTGGTTATCTTGAATAGTGTTGCTATGAATGTTGGTATACAAGGATCATTCTGAGATCCTGTTTTTCTTTTTTGGGTGTATATCTAATGTAGAATACCAGGTCATATAATAATTCTGTATTTTTCTTGTTGAGTAACTATCTTGTTACTTTCCACAGTGGCTGCACCATTTTACATTCCCGCCAGCAATGTGCTAGAGTTCCAATTTATACACATCCTCTCCAACAGTTGTTATATTCCATTTTTAAAAAAGTAATAGTCATCCTTGTAGTTATAAAGTGGTATCTCATTGTGATTTTGAGTTGTATTTCCCTAGTGGCTAATGGTGTTAAATATCTTTTACTATGCTTATTGGCCATTTGTATATATATTTTGGAAAAATATGCATTCCAGTCCTCTCCCTTTTTAATTGGGTTGTTTGTCTTTTTGTGTTGTAAAAGTTCATTATAGTTTTTGAATATTAAGCCCTTATTTAGTATATCTTTTAAAACTATTTTTCTCATTCTATAGGTTGTCTTTATGATTTCTTGATAATGTCCCTTGGTGCACAAAAGTTTTTTCAATTTTGATGAAGTTGAACATACCTATTACTTCTTTTGTTGCTCGTGCTTTTGGTGTCATAGCTGAGAGTCCATTGCTAAATCCCAAGTTACAAGGATTTGGTCCTATGTTATTTTTTAAGGGTTTTGGAGTTTTACTTCTAATATTTAGGTCCTTGATCCATTTTGAGTTAATTTTTGTATATCCTTTGAGGTAGGCATCTAACTTCATTCTTTTATATTTGGATATCCAGTTTTCCCAATATCATTTGTTAAAGTGACTATTCTTTCCCCCATTTCATGGACTTAGCACCCTATTGAATATCAATTTGCCATAGAGGTCTGGGTATATTTCTGGGTTTTTCAATTCTGTTCTATTGGTCTATATGCCTATCTTTATGCCAGTACCATACTGTTTTGATTACTGTAACTTTGTAGTATAATTTGTAATTGGGAAGTGTTAGTCCTCCAACTTTGTTCTTCCATTTCAAAATTGTTTTGGCTATTCAGAGTCCCTTCCAGTTTTATACGAATTTGAGGATAAGCTTTTCCATTTCTATAAAAAGGTCCTCAGGGATTTTGATAGAGATTGCACTGAATTTGTAGATCACTTTGAGTAATATTTTTAATTTATTGGGACTTCTCTTATGGCCTACTGTATGTTCTATCCTGGAGAATAATCCATGTGCACTTGAAAAGAATGTGGGCTTCTGTTTTTCAGTGAAGTTTCCTGTATACGTCTGTTAGATCTAGTTGGTTTATAATGTTGTTCAGGTACTCTAGTTCCTTCTTGATCTTCTATATAGATTTTTCTATCCAGTACTGAAAGTGGTGTCTTGGAATCTCCAACTTTTTTGTTGAACTCTTTCTCCTTTCAATCCTGTCATATATTTTGGGACACTGTTCTTTGGTCCATTTATGTTTATAATTGTTCTACCTTCTAGTTTAATTGACCATATCATCAATATATAATGTCTGTCTGTATTGCTTGTAACAGTTTTTTATTTAAAGTTTTGTCTGATATTTGTATAGCCACCACAACTCTCATTGGATTAATATTGCACGGATATTTTCCATACTTTCATTTTCAGCATATTTGTATCTTTGGGTCTAAGATGAATCTCTTCAATACAGCACATTGTTGGGTCATGATTTTTTATCCATTCTGCCAACCTCTGCTTTTAAATAGGAGAGTTTAATCTATTTACATTTAAGGTAATTAATAATAAGGCAGACTTATTTCTGCCATTTGCTATTTAGTTTTTTTTTAAGATTTATTTTTTATTTATTACATATCCCCCCCTTTTTGCCTGCCCCTATGTATTCATTTCCGCATTTTTCTGTGTCTGCCCGTCTCCCCCCGCTGCGGCGACCCTCCGAGTCAGCTCACCGTGCGGCAGCGGTGGCTTGCTTGCCCTGCCTGCGATGGTCTGCCCGCTTGAGGAGGCCCCGGGTTCAGTTTCCATGTGGCAAACCGGCACCATACCAACTGGGCTACAGCCGGCCCCATGCTATTTAGTTTTTGTAAGTCATATCTTTTTTTGTCAATTCTTTCCTCCATTTCTGCACTCTTTTTTGTTTAGATGATATTTTTTATTTAAAATTTTTTCTTTTCATTAGAGAAGCTTTGAGTCTACGTGACAATCATGCATAAAATGCTGGATTCCCATATACAACCTGTATTAGTCAGCCAAAGGGATGCTGATGCAAAGTACCAGCAATCTGTTGGCTTTTATAAAGGGTATTTATTTGGGGTAGAAGCTTACAGTCACAAGGCCCTAAAGAGTCCAACTCAAGGTTGCTTAAGAGGTACTTTCTCACCTAAAGTCTTTTGCCACATGTTGAAGCAAGATAGCAGGCATGTCTGCAAGGGTTCAGCCTGCCTTCTTCCTCTTCAAGCTCTGTGGTCCCAGCTTCTTCAAATATCAGCTGTAGGCTAGTATAAGGCTTGTCTCTCAGGGCTTCTCAGCTGCTCTGTTCTCTTCAGCTGCAAACTATCAGGCTCATCTCTCTTCCCAGGACCTCTGCCGTATCTATGGGGCTGTGTCTCTTCCTCTGTATTCTTCTCCGTGTATCTACTTCCATCCTCTCCCTGAGCGAGTGCCCATATATATAGCCCACAAAGAGGGGGTTGGAGACTCAAACTGAGTCGCCCTAATCTTAACATAATTTAATCAAAGTCATCTCTGCTGAATCTAATACAATCAAAGTTTATCACACCCAGAGGAACAGACCAGCTTACAAACATAATCTATATCTCTTTTTGGAATTCATAAATAATATCAAACTGCCACACAACCCCACAACCAACAACTTGCATTGGTGTGGACTATTTGGTACAAATGATGATGGCACATTTTAATAATTGTACTATTAAATAAAGCTCATGGTTTAACTCTGTTCAAAGTTTGTGTAGTGTCGTTCCATGGATTTAAAAAAAAATTTATTCTGTTACCACATATATAATCTAATATTTCCCCTTTTAATCATATTCAGGTATATATTTCAGTGCTGTTAATGTGTCCACAATGTTGTGGTACCCCACCACTATCCATTATCAAAATATTTCCATCATTCCAAATAGGAACCCAGTACATTTAATGCCTTAACTTCCCATTCCTATCCCCACCCATCCCCAGGTAACCTATATTCTAGATTCTAACACTATGAGTTTGCTTATTCTAATTGTTTCAAATCAGTGAAATCATTCGATATTTGTCCTTTTGTGCCTGAATGAAGTCACTCAACATGATGTCTTCAAAATTCATCCATTTTCTTGCTTGTATCAGGAATTCATTCCTTTTTAAGGCTGAATAATAATCCATTATATGTATTTTATTTATCCATTCATCAGTTGACAGACTCTATGGTTGCTTCCATTGTTTGACAATTTTGAATAATGCCACTTTGAATAGCAGTCTGTAAATATCTGTAGGAGTCCCTGCTTTCAATACTTTTGGGTATATACCTAGTAGTGGGACTGCTGGGTCATTTGGTAGTTCTATACTTAGCCTTCTGAGGAACTGCCAAACTGTCTTCCACAATGGCTGGAACATTTTACATTGACAGCAGCAATGAATGAGTGTTCCTATCTCTCCACATCCTCTCCAACACTTGTTATTTTCAGTTTATTTTTTAAATAGCAGACATTCTAATGGGTTGTGAAATGGTATCTCATTGTGGTTTTGATTTGCATTTCCCTGATGGCTAATGATGTTTAGCATCTTTTCCTGTGCTTTCTGGCCATTAATATATCTTCTTTAGAGAGATGTCTGTTCAAGTCTTTGCCCATTTTTAAATTGGATTGTTTGTCTTTTTGTTGTTAATTTGAAGTTTTTCTTTACATATTCTAGACATTATTCCTTTATTGGATATGTAGCTTAAAAATATTTTCTCCCATTATGTAGGTTGTCTTTTTTACTTTCATGATCAAGTCCTTTGAGGAATAAAAATTTTTAATTTTGATTAGTTCCTGTTTATTTTTTCTTCTTTTGCTTTTGCTTTGGATGTAAATTATAAGAAACCATTGCCTAACACAAGTTCCTGAGGAAGCTTCCCTATGTTTTCTTCTAGGAGTTTGATTGTTTTAGTTCTTATGTTTAGGTCTTTGATCCATTTTGAGTTGATTTTTGTATATGGTGGGAAATAGGGGATCTTGTGGGTTTTCTTTTGTTGTTGTTGTTTTGTTTTTGTTTTTTGCAAATGGAGATCCAGTTTTCTTAGCACTATTTGCTGAAGAGACCAGTCTTTCTGAATTGAATGGTCTTTGCCACCTTGTCAAAAATCAGCCATAAAATTGAGGTAATTCTATCCCATTGGTCTATATGTCTGTCCTTGTGCCAGTACCATGCTGTTTTGATTACTATGGCTTTGTAATAAGATTTAAGATCAGGAAGTGTGACTCTTCCAAATTCACTCTTCTTTTTTAAGACGGCTTTATCTTTTCCATATATTTCCATATAAATTTGATGATTGGCTTTTCCATTTCTGCAAAGAAGTTTACTGGAATTTTCTTTGAATCTATAAATTGCTTTTAGTATGATTAACATTTTAACAAAATTAAGTCTTCCAATGTATGGATATGTAATGCCCTTCCTTTATGTGGGCTTTCTTTGATTTCTTTTAGCAATGCTCTGTAGTTTTCTGTTAATGATCCTTTGCATCCTTGGTTAGATTCATTCCTAGATATTTGATTATTTTACTTACAATTGTGTAAAGAATTTTTTCTTGATTTCTTCTTTCAATTTGCTTGTGTATAGAAACACAACTGATTTTGGGGTGTTGATCTTGTACCCTGCCACTTCAGTGAATTCATTTATTACCTCCAGGAGCTTTGTTGTGGATTTTTCAAGATTTTCAAGTTTTTCTGTATATAGGATCATATTAACTGAAAATAGGGAAAGTTTTACTTCTTCCTTTCCAATTTGGATGGCTTTTATTTCTTTTTTCTTGCCTAATTGCTCTGGCAAGATCTTCCAGTACAGTGTTAAATAACAATGGTTACAGTGGGCATCCTTGTATAGTTCCTGATCTTAAAAGGAAAGCTTTCAGTCTTTCACCACTAAATAGGCTTTTAGCTGTGGGTTTTTCATATATGCCCTTTATCTTGTTTAGGAAGTTTCATTGTATTCCTGATGTCCTAAGTGTTTTTATCAAGAAAGGGTGCTGTGTTTTGACAAGTACATTTTCCACATCAATTGAGATGTAATGTGTTTTTTTCCACTGCAGTGAGCAAGGAATGGGAGCTGGTCACAGGCTCCTGCTTTCTCTTAGAAAAGCAAGCCTGTCCCTTTTTCTGACAGTCCCAACTTGTTCTAAACCACTTAGTTAATTCTAATCCCTTTGTCAAGTAAATTCATTTTTCTGGTGGATGGAGCAATCTGTAAAACTTCTACTCCACCGTTTAGCATTTTTCTATTTGAATCTTTTGATTTGAAATTGATATTGCTGTGTTTAGGGACCATTTTTCCATATAGTTTGAATCAAATTTGAGGCTATTTTATTGTTTCATCAATAATGAAGCTTACTTCTTTTTTCTTTTTTTTCCTTATTGTTTGGTTTGACTTTGGTAATGCTTATTGAGTAGTTGCTTCTTTATTCTATGGGTAATAGAGACAGGTTTGCCTTCTTGAATGCTCTCCCAGAAAGCTTGGGTTTCTTATGCTACTGTTAATCTAACATGTTTATATTAAAATTGCAAGCATAAATCCATTACAGTATTAGTCAACACATAAATGAAAATAATGTTCAACTCTAAAATTAAAACAAACATGAAACACTCTTTTTGTCTTTTAAATTTAGTAAGTTTTAAAAAACATGATATCCCCAAATGACACAACCTTATATGTTGCTGGTGTAAGTACAAACTTTTACAATATATTCTTAAGCAATTTGGAAATATATATTTGAAACCTTTAAAATTTTCATGTCTTTTGATATAATATTTCCAATAATGGGTTTCAATTCCAAGAAAAATAACATAGGTGTTGTACATCTAAATAATCTTTAAACATTAGAAACAAATACATTGGCATAAATTAGGCAGATGAGTTGAGATGAAGTAAGCAATGACATTATTCCTTGAAAGGATATTAGGATGACTTTAGAGATGACTTTTTAAAGCATAATTTGTAATGTTAAATAGAAAAACTGGAGAGAGAAAAGTGTATCCATAATACAAAATTATGTGAAAACTAGAATGATTGTTCCTTGAAGTCAGGAAATTTGTGTCTTTAGTTCACTGTTATTTCTAGCATCTTGCTCTTTACAGAGGCTCAATAAATATTTGTTGAATGAATAAATTAATTAATGAAGCGGTTTTATTATTACCTCAAGTTTGATGAAGTAATAAATTTCCATAGTAAATAATTTAAATATGTGCCAAAACATACTTTAAACGTGTCTCCTTTTTATTCCAGGACCTTAATACACTTATGCTCTTATCCAAAGGCAACCAATGTTACCTTCTTTTCTTGTGCCTCCTTCTAGAAACAGAAATATACATGCTAAAGTATATATAGCCTTTCATATACAAATGGAAACATTTTATTTAACATAATATTTTGAAGAATGAGAAACATACTTTAAAATAATACCAGTAGTTTTCTTTAGGGCCTTGACTCTATTTTTCACTTATTCCAATTTTCTCTATTTTCCAAATATATTTAATGAGCATGAATTATTTTTATAATGAAAAGCAACAAAGTTTAAAGATAGCACTGTGTCTGTCATTACCATTGCTATGTTCTTGTAACTGAGTGGAGACTAACCATGTCTTCTCAGCGGGAACAGTACTTTTGGTCAGAGAAATAGTCATAGTAAAGGCTCACAAGCCCTTATCCAAAACTTTTAATACCAGAATTGTTTTGAAATTCAAAACATTGTTGGATTTAAAAAGAAAATATAGTACATATTCTGTATATTATGTTCGACACCCAGTGGGGCAGCAACCATAATTATTCATATTTCTGTACCAAAACATGTGAATATTCTTATTAATGGAGTAAATGGAAACCTTAAATAGCTTCACAATATTCTAGATCATATTTGCCACCAATGAGTTATGAAAAAAATATTTGGTTTCCAGATTTCTCTGGACTTAGAAATTGTGAGTAGAGGATTGTGGGTCTATTTCAGTAGTTAAGAAATTCACATTTATATAGAAAGTTGCAGGTTACAAGGCACTTGCAAAAGCTGATATTTTGTAAATTCTGATTATCTTCCCAGTTTGAAAGGCGGAAGGATCCTGTTCATGCTTTAGTATCCATGAGCCACTTAAATGGCAGCCATTATCTTGGTGAAGTGTATTATTCATTTCCTTTCAAAGAAACAAACCTAAAAGGACTATTACTAAAATTCTGATAATTGTTTTTCAAACAAGTATAACTGACAATTAATTAAAATATACATATTTAACTATCGTTTCTAAGGCTAAGACTTCTGTCTTGATCCCTCATTGCTAGAGGAACTTGATTTCTCACTAGCCTTGTCTTGCTCTTTGGTCTTAAACCATTTGAAGATGTTTTTAAAATAAACATCTCTTGAAATGAGATTCCTTCCAGTTACCAAGTGTAGCAGTTTAGTATTGTTTATGAATTCCAAAAATAGATATTGGATTATATTTATAATCTGGTCTGTTGCTCTGGACATATAAGATTGTATTGGATTCAAAGGTTTCACTTTTACTTGATTAAATAATGATTAAGGTTTTGATTGGGTCACACCGTAGGATGTTGAGTCCCTGACCCCTTGGTAGGCAGGGACTCACAGAGAAAACTACACGGCAGAGGAATTAGTTGGAGTTTTTGATGCTGAAGCCCTGAGAAGTAAAGACACAGAAGAACATAAAGGAATAGAGACAGTTCCATAGACATGGCAGAGGTCCCAGGAAGAGAAAAAGCCTGATAGTGCACAACTGACCTTGCGGAGCGACTAGAGCAGCTGATCCCAGAGAGAGAGATGAGACTCATCGCAGTCTACAGCTGATATTGGAAGAACCAGGGACCATGGAGCCTTAAAAGGTCAGGGAAGGCTGGGCCCTTGCAGACACTGGCAGCCATCTTGCTCCAACATATGGCACCAGACTTTGGTGAGGGAAGTAACTTATGCTTTATGGCCTGGTAACTGTAAGCTTATTCCCCAAATAAATACCCTTTATTAATGTCAACAGATTTCTGGTATTTTTGCATCAGCACCCCTCTAGCTGACTAATACACCAAGTGAAGAAGCAACTCTACAGATCCTAATACTCTTATATATGACATCCCCCTTCCTGGGCTCCATCAGGATGAGTTGAAGTGGAAGGCTCAGAACTCTGGTTGCTTTAAGAAAACACACTCTATGCCTCTCACTCCTCTAATACTTAGAGCTTCAATTCCATTATTTCTTTAGAGACCATCAGGACTAATTTTATGCTGTCCTTTTCCCCTCTTTATCATAGTCACCACCAGGATCTCAGGACTCCCAGATGATTCCTCATCCCTTGGACCCTCAGCTCCATACGGTTTTGGTTCTGTGTATCTCCTTATCTGATCTCATCTTGCCCCCATCCCTAACACCACAAACCTTTCTACTGTGTCCTGTGGAAATAAAGAAAAATATTTATCAGCAAAATCACCCTATCTTCAACATCTTATCCAAAACTTCTCTTTACCATCTTGCTCTAACTGACATCTGTTTTTTCCAGGAGGAAAGTGCTGCCTTTTTCAGTAGCCATAAATGGCAGGTAACTGTTTTCTCTTTCCCTTACCTCATAATACTGGGCCACGGAAGAAATAAGCACCATTGTTGTTCCTTATTGCTATTTTTAGACCATTTTCTCCCTACCTTATCCCAAACCTCCATCTTTGAAATTCATTCTAGCAGGCATTACTAATCACTATTCCTCCTTATTGCAGTCATTTGCAGACTCAAGGTTTTTTCCTCTTATTCCTTGAGAATTTTAGTCCTGCTTTACTAACATTCTCCAAAACCATGATTAATGGTTTTGAAATTCATCTTGAGGGTCTCTGCAATACTCCATCTTATAATTCCTTGACTTGTTTTCTTATTTTTCCCCCCATAGTGATACCTTAGGCCTTTTCTTTTTAATAATTTTACTCCTACCATTATCTTAATTTCAATTATCCCCCTCTTTGGCCATAATTTCCTCTCTTTGTAGCCCCCTCTCTCTAGTACATGGATTTCATAATTCTTCAACCCTTCCAGAACCTATTATCTTGTGATTCAACCATCTGTTCCTGAAACCTTCTTCATATTTTCACTTCACACCATAATCATCCTAGATTCTATGACCTGCATCCATTTTGCTGAATATCTTTGTGTGTCCTTCCAGCTCCACTTTATATACTTCTTGGTCCCAGGAGACTGACCTCTAGGATGAGGTCCCCTTTGCTCTCTGGCCACTGACTGGATTAAGAAAATAAGGAGTTCTAGCAGGAAATCAGAAGGATGGAGAGGGGGTAAATTATGTTTATTTTCCTTGTCCCCTTCTCTGAGCCATTGGCTGGTTGTGTCCCTTGACTGAGAATTATAATTCTTCTCAAAGAGGCCCTCTCCAAAGGACTTTCTCCTTCTGGTAACCATTCTTTCCCTAGGACCTTTCCATAATCTACTTTCAAATATACTTTCAAAATAAATGCTGAATTTTGACCATTTTCATAATTTCTTCTGATACCACCCTGGCCCAAGCACCATTGCCTTCTCACATGGATTCTTTCACTAGCTTCTTAAATGTTTTCTCTCTTTTCATCATTGTCTTCATAGTCCAGTAGTGTCAATATAGCAGCCAAGCAGCCAGTGTTCTTTTAAAATATAAGTCATTTAAGCTTAAATCTCTTCAATGGTTTCACATTACGCAGAATAAAAACCCAACTCCTTATATTGCTCTTGTAATTAACTACCACTTCCAGTATAATCTTCCCTCCCCCTCTCTGGTTTTGTTTTCTGAGTTTCCTTCATGGTCACTCTGATCCAGCGATGCTATTCTTGCTTTTCTTTGAATTCATCAAGAAAGCTCCAACTTCAAGGTTTTCCCAATTTGTATTACTTTTTTCTACCTCAAACACTCTTCTTCCAGATAACCAAACTTCGTTACCTCAGATCTCTGCTCAAATATCACATTATCAATCATGCATTTCCCGATCATCCTAAGTATATCTCCATAACTCCAATACTCCCTATCCTATTTTTCTCCATGCTACTTGTCACCATATACTACATTGTAACTTTTTAAAATGTCCTGTCTCCCCTCAGTAGAAAATGTTCTACATGAGCACAAGGATTTCTGTTTATTGTTACCTGTGCTTTCCCAACACTTACAATGATGTTTGGCACATAAGCACTCAAAAATATTGTGGAATGAATTAATTGCAATTTCTTTTCTTTATTGCATTGCCAAACTTCCTGCAATTCCACCTTTCTGTCTCTCAGTCTCTTAAAATATAGCTTCCATTCCTACTATTCTATTAAAACTGATGCTTCAGAACTTAACAGAGGACATTTTATTTATTATTAAATGAAGAGTCTCTCCTTAGTCCTCAGCTATTTAAAGATTCTTGTTTGTTCATTTGTTCATCTTGCATTTATCTCTGCCATTTAAACCTTGTTTTAGAAAAATAATTCTACTCATCTCTTCTTATAGTTCTCTCTGAATTCTTTTGCCTGGTTACTCTTCTTTTAAACAATTACATAAATTGCTTAATTTCAATACTTAGCCTTCTCTGCTTTACTCTATCTATTCTCTTTTGCAAATTTATACATTGTCTTGATGTCACCTCTCCAATATCTTTATTTCCATCTCGGCCCTTTTAATTACTGCTTTTTGATATTTCTATTATCCAACCTATCCAGTAATCACTTAGCAACTTCCTTACCTAAACTGACCTATGATTTTTGGACCATCATTTTCTGAATCACTCTGATCAAACCATCTTTGATGCTTCTTATTTCTTCACTAATAATCTAGTTCCATATTTCTGGTGATTTTATCATTATTATTATTTTATAAATTAGAGTCTTTTCCATAGACTAACTGATCTCTGTAGCTGCAAACACTATTTTGATTTTCTTACAAAATACCACCAGATTCATCTTCTTGAATTATAAACTTTATGACAACTCTAACTTTTTTTTTTCAATCTCCTTTCAGGACTGCATTATGGCTTTTATTGGTCCTAGACACTTTTGCCTCTATGGTCCCTTTTCTAATTAAAAAAAAACAAAACAAAACAAAAAAAACTAAGCCTTAATTTACAAGTTCAATAGTATAAAAATAAATAAAATCCAGGTTGACTTCATTATTACATATTCAATATTATTATATCACTCTTTTCTTATGTTAAAAGAAATTAAAATTAAAACAGTTTTATGTGCCCCTAAAAGGATCATGGGCCATAGGCACTGTGACTACTCTACCTAATGGATACCTTAGTCCTGCCACAATTGCATACAAGATAAAATCTTATCTTTTCATGTAGGACTCAAAACTTTTCACAGTTGGGTAACTATCCATATTTTAAGTCCCAGCTAAAATTCTATTTTATTCATTACATTTTCTTTGATTGCTCTCAATTTATATTGTTGTCCAGCAAATATTGTTTGAAATTGTATGTAAATATATTGGGGGAAATTTCTTAACAGAACTTTTCCTAAGTAAATGTAATTATACACACACAATGATTCTTTATCAGGTTAAATACCTTGGATTTATCATTAATGTTTCATTTTTAAATAACAAATGGCAAGGATATTTCCTAATTTAAAAATGGCCATTCTCCTTGCAGTTATTGATTCAAATTTTATTTTATGATAATAAAAATTTTTGCTTTGTGACTATATTTTTGAAAGATTGTTTCCTATCTTCATATTCATAGGCATACTACAATTGTTCTTGCATTACAAAGGGATTAACAACCTCAGATGATGAAGGTGATTTTATCGATGCTATATCTGGCATATGTGATATAAAGTGCCATAAATTACCTTTGTTCGTTACTTTTATCTTTTCTACGATTGTGTTTTCTGGTTTTGGTGGTATACCAAGCACCATGACCATACTCCGGTATGTATATATTATTCATAATCATTATCTATTTAATACATAAGAAAGGCAATTTTAAGAAGTTGTTAGAATATTGTAATAAATGATTTACCTTGCATGTCATGGTAGCAAATTCTACAGGGGAAAATTATTATATTGTCTCTCTCTCAACTAATTAATTTGCATATAGTGGTTAGATATTATATTTAGTTTAAATTTAATTTCAAACAAATTAATTCATTGGATTTAATATACATGGAAAGTCACAAATATAGAAAAATTATTAATTATAGCACAGTTGTGATTATAATGTTGTTTCCTTGATAACAGGTATTTATTGTCTATTTATTCCTATATAGGCCAGTTTAAATGTAAGCAACCATCAGAGTCATCATAACTTTTAGAATTTTAGCACCTAAGTTTATTATTCTTCTAAATAGAACCAACATTTGCCATTTGTTTTTTTCTTTCTGAATATGCAAAATTCACTTAATACTCATTTTTATTGTTGTAACAGAATAATTGGCCATTATTTTTAATTTTTAAGGAACTAACATAATACTTTAAGTGATGAGAGGCAATTTGTTGTACCCTAGGAAAGCATATTAGAAAACATGATCAAATATCAGCAAAAATAATTTGTATTGGATACATATGGCCTCTGAATTTGGATGAGAAAACAAAACTTGGAGATAGTACACTGAAGCAGTGTTTTAAACCATTCATCTGTGTCTGACACAGGAGTTACAAACCAATAAAATATGAACTTTGTCTCAAGTTGCTTAGAGTTTAATGGAGGGAGATAAACACATTTAAAAAAATGAAGTGAATTCTTAAAAGTGGTTTTATTAAAACCTATACAAGCTGACCAGGTAACAAAGTTTAGGAAATGGTAATTTTTATGTAAGGTTGATTTAGAAATGCTTATAGAAGGGATGACACTTGAACTTAGTTATGAAGATAGTTGATTTCTTTTAATTCAGGCAGAATGGAGACAATGACTTAGCGGGAAGTATGCTATGATAGAGTAGCATTATCTTGAATTGGGCAATAATACATGAGCTAAATGAAGCTTGAGCATGGGAGGCCTTTTTTAGCATGTTAATGTGAAAGAAGTTTTCCTATGTACACCTGGGAGTCATTGAAGGCTATGAACCTCAGGAGTAAAGATGATCGGATATGCATTTAGGTAAAGTGCTCTGAAGATAGTGTAGAAGATGGAGCTGAGAGGAAAAATTAGGGGAAGAGGAAAATAATTAAGACAACATTTTAGAATTTAAAAGTATTATTTAGAGATAGAGATGAGAGAAAATATTTGAGAAATATTTAGTTTGGAAACAAGGACAAGTGTTGTTAATTAGATGTGCATGGTACAGAATACAGAATATGAAGAAAACTGGGGTCCTGCCAGATTTCTAGATTTGGGAGCAGAATGAATGATTATTCCATTAACTGATAGAGGAAATTCAAGAAGTGCAAGCTCAGATCAAAGATGATCAATACAATGTTGATAATACCATATGTGGCATAAACATCCAAGCAAATATTCTCAGCAGTGAGATGAGAGAGATGATAGTAGTATATCAGAAATTTAGTTCTGAATCTTCTCACTTTTCCTGATAAGCAGGAAGAGTAACAAATAGAATAAAACACATACATAAACATGCACAAACACACGTACATGCATGTGCATACATTACAGTTTTCGTAAAATGATAAGAGCCAAAAACAGGCAAAGTTGAAATTGCATATAAGTGTCACTAATGTTGAAGCAGGAAGGGAAGCCAGTTTAGATAATCAAAGATGCTACAAGAAGAGAAAATATGGATTTGGTCCCAGAATTCACAGTTTTCAGATATCTCGAGCATATATTCCCATACGAGAGGGGGCCCCACCTTGAGATGGAACCTCTTGGACCAGGAACTAAGTAGATAGATCAAGGCCTAATCTCTATGGGGAGACTCAAAGAGAGGGCTTGAAAAGTGCCCAGGAGGTCCAGATATGCCATATCTCAGAAAGTACCAGCAAAATACACCCTCTACAAATTAATGCATAACAGTGTGAAACAAGGCATGTAAAGAGTCTTCGACAGTCCAGGGATGGCAGGTGCAATTCTCTTGAAGTAGTTTACATTTGGAGAAGCAAAGGTTGCAAAACAGAGAAACCATATTTATGTCTTTCCCTATATCAACAGAGGAAATAATCCTTTCATTTTAAACTGGAAATTCTGGCCTAAGTTCCACACCCATAGTCTTCTGCTACTATTTCAAGAAAATTCATCTCATTCAAATATGA
Organism: Chaetophractus vellerosus; assembly: GCA_004027955.1. Taxonomy (NCBI): domain Eukaryota; kingdom Metazoa; phylum Chordata; class Mammalia; order Cingulata; family Chlamyphoridae; genus Chaetophractus; species Chaetophractus vellerosus. The sequence continues at coordinate 350 of PVKH010000128.1, read as the reverse complement.
GTAAGCAGAAAAGGAAAATGTTCTGCCTATATGCAAAATAATTATTTGAAAGGAATGAAAATTATCAAACATTACTTTACTACAGACTATGCATACTCACCAGAAAATATTACCATAAAGCAGATATCAACATAACCATATGTACATTTAAAATATTAAGCAATCATGGGCAGAAAACAGGAGGAAATAGACAAAAGGAGGCTAAGGAATGGGAACTTATAGAACTCAGGAAAGAGATAAAAGTGAAAAAAAAGGGAAATGAAAACTGAATTGTAAACCATACAAGGGGGAAAAGACAACACAGAAAGTGCAGTAAAATATATAGAAAAAAGAGAAAAATGAAGTATAGA
>PVKH010000127.1:0-48251 GCA_004027955.1 Chaetophractus vellerosus | reverse complement strand
AAAAAAAAAAGAACCCAGAACTGAAGATACAAACTTCCAGACTAAGGCATGATAAATTAAGTTCCTGGCACAAATGTGTTACTGAGCAAGGGTTTGCTGCCTGATACACATGGAGGCCAATACTAAGACAACGGGATTTTGAGAAAAGAGTTTTATTGTGAATTTCACCAACAAAGAGGCAGGAGGCAAGGCTCAAATCTGTCTCCTGATCTGAAAATTAAGGGAGTTTTATGGCATGGAACAAAGGGAGGTGGGGACAGTGACAGGGATTCAGGATGGCAAATTTTGACTGGTCGTTTATGATTTTTAAAAATTTTTTGTAGAAATATGCCAGTGGGCCAGGTCTTATATTTTTCGTTGAGGGACCCCTCAAATTTTATTTGCTTCTGATAACTCCTCATCCCTTTAATCTTTGGTTCAGGTTATATGAACTTCAGTTAAACAAGCTCAGAAGAAAAGGCTATAGGAACAGTGGGTATCTCCACAAAGAGGTTTTGCCTGCCCATGGTTTCAGGACCCCCTTGAGTTTTTAAACATTCCTCACTCTTGAGGGATTTGGGACAATGACTGCTCTGGCTGCCTCATGCTGATTAAGGGTGTAGATTAGGGTGTGAGGAATGAAATTGCTTGGCTTGGAGATAAGATACTTGTGAGCTCCTGGTTGTTCTTGGAGGGACTGGTACCCCTGGGTTTCAGGGCTTTAACAGCCTAGGAACAATATGGAGGCTTGAAGTCTTTGAGAAATAAACTCAATAAGTATATTGAAAGTCATAGACTTAAATAAAAGAAGTAGAAGAATTATGATTAGAAAACATAATTGAATATAACTGTATCATATTGAGGAAATAGCTTTTAATAGATTTTTAGATACAGCCTGCTGAGGGGTGTTGATTCTATGTAGCCATGTGGCTTATTGATGGTGTCTGAATGTCTTTAAGGCTTTCAAGAGCTTTGTTGCCTGAGGCCCTTTACACTGTCGCAGCCTGGGATATCTGGCTGAAACTTGCATGAGAGTAACTGCCAGGATGAACTCCTGAGTCTATTTGAAATTTCTTAGCCATTGAAACTCTATTTCATTTTATTTTTAAAAAACATTCCTCCCCCCACCCCGCTTTGTATCCAGATTCATCTCCAAAGGCATTGCTAATCAACATTTGGTATTAATCCCTCAGCATCAAGGAGGCTTAGCCCTGGGAGCCATGCCCCATATATCATAGGGGGAAGAGAGTGAGTTTATTTGCAGAGCTTGGCTTAGAAGGAAGGCACATCTGAGTAGCAAGGAGGTTTTCAGGGGTAAGTCAGGCATTATTCATATTAGGTTTAGTTTTGTCATTATAGAAATAAATTTTATAAGTGCAAGCTTCAAGATCAAGGGCTTGGCTTATTAGCATATTTTGTATGAGGCAAGGCTTATATATTTCAGGGTTTATCTATGTCCTTGTTATAAGTCTAAATGGTAATAATTTATGTTTCTCAAAATGAGTGGATTTTAGATGTAGACCTTGCAAAGTTCTTTGATTACAGATTCAGAAAATTGGTATTTCCTACTTCTCAAGAGAACAGCAGGAATTCCTAGGTGGGGGAAGTGTAATCGTTCTGTTTGTTTGTTTGCTTTGTTTTTGTTTTCTAGGTACTGTGAGAGCATTAGCCTTGTGAAAGGAAAAGCTTCTGTTTATCCATAAAACAGGCATATAACACCAAGGACACATTCATATCCCATACAAGTATGTAAGTATATACAGTCCACTTGAAGATGTCCAAGATATCCTTCTCAGTTGAGGCCCCTGACCCTGTCTCACTTTTGCACTCTTACCAGGATTATGTTAGCTGACAGGTAGAACATAATTTATATATGTGCCTTGCTTTTCACTTAAAATCTTTTTTTTTTTTTGCTGAAGATGCAGTTCTGACTTGCAGCTGACCACATACACTTTCAGAGAAGTATCAGAGTAAACCAATGTAACTGGCAAGGACACTTGTTTTTTACTGTGAAATGTAACATTTCTTTTAAGAATAATTAAAACCATAACTAACACCACCAAATTGTTGTCTAATATCATGCAGATCCGTATCAGGACATATCTTGATAGTGAGTACACTATCAAATATAAAAAATTCCATATAATCTTTAAATATTCATATGAATAACATTTTACCTATACAAATTTAACCAACAGGTTAGAAAATCCCTTTTAATTTTACAATACTTCCCACGCAACTCATAACATGACAAACCAACCTATTTCTAGCACCTCTCCTCCTACAATTCTTTGTGACAGTTTGAAGTAAAGATATTTTCTGGCGTTTGATTTTGGACGGAAGTTGCCAGGTTTGAGCATTATGCTAAACAGGAAAATGGGTCACTGTGAAACAATATTTGGGTTTTTATTTAACCAAGATGACAATAAAAGATTAAATAGGAATGAATACGATTGTGAGAAAGAGAAGACTTGTACTGTAACACAAAGGATGATAAGGTCAATGTAAACATTAAAGAAGATATTATTCTCAGATGACATAGTCTTCATATTGTTTTTTTAACCTCTTCCTAAGAACAGACCAATAATTCAAGAAAACTTCATTATTTTAACAGAGAGAAAAGAAAATTTTAACTTTGCATGAATATACTGTTTGGTATGAGAGCTTTAAAAATATTTTAAATAAGCTTATCAAATTTAGTTAGCATTGATCACAAAAGATAAAATTCATTTCTACAAACCTTTTATAGCCTTCTATATTCACCTATGTTTTGTTCTACACATTCTTGCTTCTTATTCTGTAAGAATCCGCTATTTACCTTTAGTATAAAACTATACTTCTTTTCAAAGCATATCTTGCATACGTTACATACCCCCATACCATACGTTACTAAAAAGATCTTTGAAACTATTTTCAAACATCCTGTAAAACACAATTATTCTTAAAATAAAGTTTGTCAAAATCATAACTCAATTTTGTTAAACAAATAGTTTTCATTATTTTAAAGATCTAATAGATATAATGCTAGCTTATTTTACCAGTAAACTTGAATAAATTTAGGGAGAACATACCCAACTAGAATGAAATTGTATGCTTATACTGCTGTACTGTACTTAACATTGACAACTCAGAGGACAGAGCTATTTCAGGGGATGGTTTCCAGAAATATTGCTTTTCTCCGTTTATCATTTTATCAGTGTTCTAGTAATATACATTATGGATAATTTCCAAAACAGTTTTCTAGAGGCAAATAAGGAGGACTGTTTTAAAGCCATTATTTAAATGCAGGCTTATAACAGTAGCAGTGTCTTTCAGTACAGTTGTTTTTCATTTAATCTACTGGACTTTTTTTAAATTTGACAATTGGACTTTATTTAATTACGATTACCCCAAGACTATGAATATATTTTAGTAGTGATTTGTTTACTGTGGCTACTGCCACAAAGGGTTTATTAGAAAAATAATTTTATATTGCAGAATTTCCTCAGAACTCCACATCAACCAAGGAATCCACCCCACAGGTAGACATGCTAAGTCCACACTACACTGTATATTATTTAATAAAGTTATCACACCTTCACCAACACGTCCCCACAAAAATAATGTTTTTAAATGCATAAAATAAAATTACAAAGGAAATCAGTTACATATATTGAAATACAGTGACTAAAATAAAAAAAACATGATATAATACTATGCATATGTGCTTCTTTCTTAACATATTAAATAATCGAATGCATCAAAAATATAGGAAAGTTAAAGTTAAATTTCAGTTTTTAAAGATATGTAAATGTGCAAACTGTTGTTGCTTATTTTGAATAAGAACATTAAACTGTGGTGTAGTATGTGACAAGGCAACATGCCTATCATTTTGAACATCAAATCAAGTTGATCTTTTTCAATTCAAGCTCACGGATCCCCTGAAATCTTTCCACGGACCCCCTGGGGGTCTAAGGATCCCTGATTAAGAACCTTGGCCTTAAAGAAACCTTGATAAGTCCCATCCCAAATAGAGGTGCAATATGCTCAGCACTAAACAAGGCAAAACAGATTGAGCTATCAAAGAAAAATTAGGAATCCAATTTCTACAATATCCTACAAGGCCAAACACAATTTTTTAAATTAAATTTTTTTTGTATTTTTAAAGAAGCTTTAGATTACATAAAGTTTGCATAAAAAATATAAGGGATTCCCATATGCTCCCCTCCCTCTCCCTCCCCCTCCCACACTTCCCCCATTAACAATATCCCTTATTAGTGTGGTACATTTGTTACAATTGCTGAACACATATTGAAGCATTGTTACTAACCATGGATTACAGTTTACATTATAAATTACATTGTGTCCCACACAATTTTGTAGGCTATGACAAAATATATAATGGCCTATATCCGTAATTGAAATGTCATGCAGGACAACTCCAATGCCCTGAAAATGCCCCCTATTACATCTATTCTTCCCTCTCCCATCCCTTAGAACCTCTGTTGGCTGCTGCTTTTATATCAATGATAAAAGTTCTTTCAATGCTAGAATGATAATAAGTCAATAGTAGAATAAGAATAAGTCTACTTTAGTCCATTGTTCATTCCCCAATCTTGAGGATTTGGGGATGGTGTTGCCCTCTCTGATTCTAATTGAGAGAGGGCTTAGATCCCATGTGGCAGATGGAACTATCTTGCTGCAGGCGCAGACACTCTCGGTTCCTTGAGATGGTCGTTGTCCATCATCATTTCCTTGTTAGTTGTCCTGGGTGAGTCCAATGAACTGAACAGTAGGCGTTGCAACTCTGCTGATTGACGGTTTTGGTCTTGGGAAGAGAGAAATTTATAATGCCTAGAAAAAGGCCCTGGGGACAGGGACAGGTAAGACATAGAGAATGTAGCTAAATGGGTTGGAATAGTATTTAAAAGAAGGTGGAGTTTAAAATTTATTTCTTTAACTGAAATAACTGGAATATGTATGGAACTTACTTCTTTATCCTGGTCTATTGAATCTGATTTTAAGAGTTTTAAATGAGGGTGGTGGGATTTAAGACCAACAAGGTGGCTTAAGTATTTATTAGAGCCTGTATGCCTTCATTTTTAATTATTTCCAATTACTAGATCTATTTAGCTTAAGATGTGATGCAAACAATTGAAAAAGTCTCTGCCAATTCTAGGGAAAGCCCTTGCAGTTACATTGAAAGGCAATTTACTTTCTTAGAAGCAAAAAGCATTAGGGGCTTGCTGCTGTTTTGGGGAAATTTAAGACAGTTTCTTGTCTTATGTCCAGGTTTTTACAATAATTACAAGTACCAGTATCCTGTACCCTGGTGCCTAGAAGGTTTATTGGGTCTTATTAGCTGCTGTTTTAGTTTGGGAGAATGTCTTTTTCTCATTTTTTTCCCGATCCTGTTATAATATTTATATATGGGCTCATCAAGTTTTGTGTACATTTTGGAATTTTTTTTCAATCAATAACTTGAGAAAAACTTCTGGTATGACTCTGGGAAGTTTTTTTTAGCTAGTTTAAATGTTTTAGTAGCTTTTCATTTTGAAAAGTTATTTAAGTAATTTTTCTAATTAGTTTTGTTTCTCTAGATTTTGGAATGAGCTTTACCAGCTATCCTGTAAATTCATTGGTAAAGGTTTGAGTATTAAAGCTCATAAACTAAATAAGACTGAATTATTTTGCAAAACTCACTGAGTCTTTGGTAAGGTTTAGAAAATCTTATCACTATAGAAAGAGACTTAGGCTAAGCCAGGACATAGAGGAGGAAGACAGGAGGACTTTAAAGAATATTAGAAGTTCAACTCCTTTAATTTCTCAGACTCCAGGAATATTTATATATATATATAAATAAATAAAGCATATATATATATAAGGCATATATATATGCTCATTTATCTGCAAGCAACTTGGATAGAGCTCTTTTGAGAATTTTTGCATTTGTTAATTTGATGTTACCATCCAGATTTAGGAAAATATACATCAAACAAACAGGCAGAAATAGAAAGCTTATAGATTCAATTAAAAATCTTTAGCCATGAGTCAGATGCAAAAACACAGAAACACAGAAACATAAACTTACTAGTTTAAACTATAATTTTTACTTTTCCTGTAAATTCTTATTCTGATACAAGACATACAAGGTTGAACATATATATAAAAAAAGAATAAAATGAAAAAAAACAGAAATGAAAAAATCTAAAATATGAGATTTCATTCTATTTCTCTTCCTTCTTATAATATAAATCTAATTATAGGATAGTATTGAAATTTAAAGATTGATTTTTTTCAGGCCTGTATTTTCCAGATTCTAATTCAATTCAATGCCGGGATATATTACAAAAAAATCATCTTTTTTTCCTTTTCACTGTCTCATACCTGAACATTGACCAACTTAGTAAAATACATCTTAAAGGACTACAGTCAGATATACCATTAACATAGTTACAATTTCTTAAAAGGATATTCCAATTTAGATCCTGTGGCAGTTTGTGTCTTTTGTGGATCCTCTTCTTAATGCTAATTCATTCCTGTGCATGTAAATCTATTGTAGATGGGACCTTTTGTGTAGACTCAGTTAAGGGAACTTTCCTTTGGTTAGGTCACTTCAGTAGGGCTTGACCCAGAGTGGATTTTAATCCTTTTACTGGAGTCCTTTGTAAATGGAGGAATAAAAAGCTACAGAAAAAAAAAAAAAAAAAAAAAAAAAAAAAAAAAAAAAAAAAAAAAAAAAAAAAAAAAAAAGCTATAGACAGAGAGGAACCCAGGAGATAGAATGTCTCCAGAGCAAGAAGCTGAAGGCAATGTGGCCTGGAGGAGAAGGCAGAGACCGAGACCAGCAGACACTGCCCTGTGCCTGATCCCCCACAGCTTGCAGCTCAGAGAGAAAGCATCTTTTGATGACACTACCATGTACTTGATTGCCCACAGCTGCTGCTCAGGGAGAAGGCATCTCCTGATGATGCTCTGATTTGGACACTTTCATGACCTCATAACTATAAGCTTTTAACCTAATAAACACCCATTGTAAAAGCCATAATATTTCTGGTATATTGCATTGGCAGCATTTAGCAAACTAAAACAGTATAAATATGTGTTGCTCAATTCCCATATGTTGTCCTTAATCTTTGGACTCTAACCCAACAAAAATTGTTCCCTGATCCCAGAAGGGGACTCTAACCCCAATGGACAAGACTTATCCAAACAGGTGGGCCTCTAACTCACAACAGATCTTCCCTGCTCCTTGAAGGGAACCCTAACCCCAAAGGGAAGTACTAATGCAAAAGGGTGGGATTCTAACCCACAATCCTAACAGACAAACATTGGACAAGAGAATAGGCACTCATACAAGCTTACTCACCCAAAAGATGTCTATTTCCACAACTACTTCTTTCCTCAAAATTGATAATAGTGTTGAAGAGCCTGAAGCGCTAGGAGGAGGGGTGGTGGGAACCCTGATTGTTGAGCCTCTAGACAAACTGGTCTAGGTGGCCACTGAGGGTTGGCAAGGGAGTGAGCCACACTGTGCTGAGGCTGCAGAATCTCTAGCAGGTGTCCAGGCACTTTACAGTCTCCTTCATGGTTGCCAAAATGTTACCTAACAAGGGCTCACTGCCAATACACATAGAGGCCAATACTATGACATCAAAATTTTGAGAAAGAAAGAGTTTTATCGTGAAGTTTCCCAGCAAGGAGACAGGAGGCAGGGCTCAAATCTGTCTCCCCAATCTGAGAATTAAGGGAGTTGCATGGCATGGGAACAAAAGGAGGTGGGTCAGTGGTGGGGATTCAAGTTGGCATATTTTGACTGTTGTTTACAGAACTTTTTTTTTTAATAGAAATATGCCAATGGGCCAGATCTTATTTTTATTGTTTAGGCACCCCTTGCACTTTGTTTGCTTTCAATTATTCCTCTTCTCTGTAATCTTTAAATCAGGATATGTGATCTGCAATTAAACAAGCTCAGAAGAAAAGTTGATAGGAACCTAGGATATCTCCATAGATATCCATGATTTCAAATGGATGTCCATGATTTCAAATGGATGAAAAATGAATCCACTGTGGTAAATATGTATGAAGCATTAGAATAATGTGGACAAAGAGAAGACTATAAGCTTCTTGGTAGTAGGAAAACAAAATCCAAAGTCATATGTGAAGGCTTTTTCAACAACCACAAAGGAAGACAGAAAAAAATGGAGCGAAAACCTTCAAATTTCTGAAAGTAAATATGTCTCAATTTAACAATCTATACCTACTGTGAAAAAGACATATTCAGATGCTCCAAGAGCCAAACAATTTCCCTCCAATACACCATTTCTCAGGGAATAATGAAAAAACCGACATTAGAGAGAAGCTTAGGGAACCTCCAGGGTATTGGGAAAGAAGATCTCAGGTTGACAACCATCTTGTAGGCAAACACTCAGTCCAAAGTTGAGCAGAGAGGCTCTTGAGGCAGAAGAATGCCAAAATGTTCAACTGTGAATAAGATTTTCATAGAATAGTAATTTAAATTATGATGTAATTATATTGGAAAGATAGGGAAGGAAAAGCAGAGGGGTTGGTGAGATAAAAGTAAGAAATCTCCTTTACTGTAATAGGAACTCAATAGATACAATTTAAAAGAGTTGAAACATATAATAACAGTATGCATATATTTGGAAATATGGAGTGTGAAAATTCCAAAACAAACAGTTAAAATAATTTGGCATTCTTGTCTCTGAGGAAGAGGTTTGTGGAGAATTGGAGAAAGATAGATCAGGGAACATTTTTATACTGGTTCCGTTATGAGCTTTTAGTAATACTTGAATTTAAAAATCTATGAATGTACTGTTTTGATAAAGTAAAATTTAACTTAAAAGAACCAACGTTTAAAAAATCTGTATAAAAAATAAAATCAAAACCATCCCAAACAAAAACAAATGTATTATGGACTCATGAAAAGTAAATAGAAACCAGATGAAAGAAAGATTTCAGAAAGAACAAATATCAATTATAATAATCACTGGAAATTAGGTAAATATATTCTTAATTGCCACCCAGTTTCTCGACATTCTTCTTGAGAAATTTTTCGTAGCTGTATTTATTTATTTTACCAGACAGCACATTACAAATTTTCTGAACTAGAAATTAGGCTATTTGATTACAGCAATAACAGTGCTGGCTCCCCACTCCCCATTTCTCCCTTGGAGCTATGCAATGAAGGCAGATGTCACCTTGCACATACAGAAGGAGTTGATGCTACAACGGGGGAACCCTGAAATTATGTAACTGGGACTTCTATAGGAATTGCTGCACAACTGCCTCCCTACCCTCTGGAGAGAGGGAAAGTGATCTCTTCTTTCTAATGTAAACAGATCCTCTCAGATAAGGTGTTTAGATTGTTTCCAACCTTTGGAATGTAGATGGTTGGCTCTGATTTTATGACTCTTTAATATGTAAATAAATGGCCCCCAAGAGGATAAATTTGTATATCAGTCTGGACTAATTCACTATCTTTCATTTACATGACTTGATTAGTTTCGATCTTCCTTTAGTCCAGACTGCCAATGATCACTGCTAGCTAAACCCTAACCATGCAGAAACATGAAAGTATTAGTTGTTTCCCAACAATTCTCCTTTTCCATACTTATTCAATAGAATAATTATTCCAATTGCCTAATTTTGGTCTCTTTCTTTAATCCAATAGTTTATAAAATCCTTTCAAAACATATCCAGATTCCAGGCACTTCTCACCACCTTCTCTACTAACCCACTATCCAATCTTCCATCCATCTCATCTGGATGAATGTACATGGTAAATAGCTTTTAAAATGACCTCTTTGCTTTTCCCTTGCCCATTTCCAAGTCTCTTCTCCATGTAGCAGCCCAAGTAAGCCTTTAATATGTGAATATATGCCATTCCTCTGCCTCTGCATCTTACCCTGAGTGAATTCTCACATTCTTTCCCCATGGCCTACAAGGTTCTTCATGACCTGAAACTCCACTGCTTTTCTGTGACCTCTCCTACAACTCCTCCTCACTTGTTCTGTACTCTTCATTCTTCTATAGCCAGTTGTACAACACAGTAAGTTTGCTACAACCTTTGTACAAACTCTAACTTTTGCTTGGAATGCTTTTTCAGTAGATACTCAGAAGGCTGGCTGCATTCTTTCAAAGCTCAGCACAAACGCCAACTTCTAAAGATGCACCCCTTTTCTCTACTCTGCTTTATATTTCTTCACAGCACTTAACACTACCCAAAATATTACTGATATATTTTTGTTAAATTTCAGCTTCTTTCTTTTAGAACGTAAACTCCACGATGGCCAGCACTTTGTTTTGTTCGTGGCAGTATGCGTACCTGAATACACTTATCTAAAATGAAATATTTTTTTGTTTCAAACTTCAAGTGCAATTTTTTGATACTTGAATATTGACTTGCACTCAGTGTAGAAAGTAGAGATTTTGCTGGCAATCTAAAAATATATTCCTGAGAAAAATTGCTTAGAGATGCATCCTAAATATAAATATATTTGAGGCAAAAACTAAATGTCAAGTAGGTATTTTAAGTTTTAAAAATGAGATCTGCAAAGAGGTTTATTGGAATGACATGTTGTTTACACTTCTCTAGGCATCTAATACTTATTTTTAGACTCTTGACTTAAGATAAGATTAAGATAAATGAAGCAAGAAGGCTACAGTTATTGATGGTCCATCGAGTACACATGTTTACAGAGAATTTCCTTTTCCAAAGCCTCCTCATAAATAAAAAAAAATTATTTTATCATCCCTAAGTAAACTCTATTTTAGCAAAGAGATGATCATTTACCGTTGAGTTCCTTTAACTGATCAAGTTGACACAAAATATACCCTGGTCTTTTGTTCAACTAACATTAATAGATATACAGCATTCTTTTTTGTATAAAAAAGAACTATAAATATCTGCTTCTGTTAGCTTGGTTTAAATGAACCATTCCTTGATGTATCTTCACAAGTGTATTAAGTTTAATTGATTCTCAGCTGTTCAGAAAAAACCTCACAAAAGACTGTTTTCAAATATTTTATTGAAATTACTGCCTTCTCTTGTCCTTCCAGGCTTTATTTGCATAAAGAATAAAGAATAGTAGAGTTGAATCATTTTTTTTCCTAAGTTCATCTACCAAAAATGCATGATTTATCCAAAATTGTAGCAACCCCTTTCCCCAGATAACTATTTAAAACAGTCCTTATAGTAATCCTATTCATCAAAAAAAATAAAAAATAAAAAACAGGAAGAATAGAGAAAAGCAAATGAATTATAAGCAGAATTGGAAACCTGAATCAATATGTGTGCTATTTGCTTTCTGTAACATTTTGGTCAAAACCTATAATTTATCTTTTTTTAAAACCTACCAGTGCTTCCTTGCATTTGACCAGTTCTCCTGTTTGAATGATTAATATCTTGTAACTCTTTGTCATATTGATTTATTCATTTATGTCTTTATAACACAAATAATTACTATGTTCTTATAATATGTTAAATATTCTTTATATAGCACAGTAGAGAAAAGTCTCTGACTGATAAATCTTATACTCTAGCCATAGAAGGTGACTATTAAACAAATGCTATTGTATTTGTAAATTGAAAATTGTAATTGTTTTTAATGAAAATTGCTCTAAAGAGTATAAAACATAATAGAATAAGAGAAGGCAGGGCAGGGGTATGTGAATCTCAGTGGTCAACAATTTCTGTGAGATGACATCTGTGCTGAATCACCATCTGAAGATTTTAGAAAATATATTTTGGTCAGAGACCTGATCTTGAGCCTACATGGATAATGGGCAACAGAAGCATGATAGACAAGATAGAGAGAATTTTATGACAGGAGTTGAGACGTTCAGGCAGGAGGGATGTTGGAATTTGTTAGCCATAGTAAGAATTTAGATTTTATTCTAAATACAATAAGAAACCATTAGAAGTTTTAAAGTTTTGGATGATGCAATATAATTTATATTTGATGATGCAAGATAATTTATATTTTGAAGATATCTCTCTGGCTATTACCTTAAATGCTTTTGACAGTGAAAGGTAAGTATGCTTTGTTACAGAGATGTCCCAATGGCGACCTTTAGGAATTGTTGAATGAAGAATGTACATTGATGGTAAAGTTAATTGGACTTGCTGATTTATTGGATGTGGAGAATGAGGGAGGAAGAGATACAGATGCTTGCTTGGCTGAGCACCTGTATGCACTGTTGCCATTATCTGAGGTAGAGAAGTCAAGGGAGAAAGAGATGGTGGGAAAAGGAGCTTGAAAGCACAGAGTTCAATCTGAGGCCTGTTATTTTTGATAATTCTATAAAACATGAATACTGTTATATCCATGTATGATCTTTTCCATGGTTAATGCCATTTTGTGTGTATGTGTGTGTTACATATCCCCCCCTTCTGATTGTTCTTGCTGTGTTCATTTTTTTTGCGTTCTTCTGTGTCTGCTTTGTTTCCCCCCGTTGCGGCAACGCGCCGAATCAGCTCACTGCGCAGGCGGCTTGCCCCACTCGCAGGCGGCTCTGCCCTGTCCGTGGCGGCTTTTTGCCCTGCCCACAGTGGCTCTGCCCCGCCCATGGTGGCTTGCCCTCTCAAGGCGGTCTGCCTACTTGGAGAGGCCCCGGGAACTGAACCTGGGGCCTTCCATGTGGTGTACCAGCGCCCTATCCACTGGGCTACAGCCGGCCCCTAATGCCATTTTTTAATCAAATAATAGCTATTTATTTTTATTGTAACTAGTTTCCTACTTGAAAGTGTCCACTTCACACTCAGTTTTTATGATTCCAACTGTATCAAGATTAAGAAGAATTTATTCTATTTATAGCTGGCATGAGGATTTTCTTTAGGAGAAGAGCCAACATTCTCAAGAAAGTGTATTAATGAGCTTGGATAGGTAATTGAAACCTGCGGAGCCCAACAGTAGGCTGGTGGCAAAGTGTATGATAAAAAGAGATCATTTTCCCAGAAGAAGTGAGTAGGTATTGGGAGAGGAAAAGATAGTTTGGGTGGGAAACAGATACAGCAGGAAACCACTTGCTCTTTCATGTCACCCTGTCATGTTCCCCTATATCTCAGGTAAAATAATAAAACAAACAAAACTTTGGCTTATTGGATGTGTGTGTGTCTGTGTGTGTTCATGTGTATGTGTAAATGGAAAAGAGACAGGTTAGTTTGTAAGAGCATTAAGGCACAGGTAAGATAGGAAGTGAAAGAGCAAATACTTCCATATGTGTAGTGGGCTTGGCTTGTTAAGGTTTGAGTTAAATTTAATCAGATCTCTGCAGGACAAGATATTTTCAGTTAACAATATTAATATTGTTAATAACCATAAGAAATAAAAATAAGAAAACAAGCAAAGGACAATTACTATTTTTCTAATGTAAACCTGCTAAGAATAGAGAAAGGAAAATAATGATTACTAATGATGCATTGCATGTTCCCTTAATTATTGAATTTAACATCATATTTTAGGAAAATAAAATTAAAATCTGTGCATAAGAATATTTTGAAATTAAAGCTTAAAACACTGCAAATCGTTTATTTTCACTGCCCACAGTAAAATGATGTTTCATTATCTAATTATTTTCACTAAAATGATTTTATCACAAAACAAAATTGGAATATTTACTTAAAAGACATTGGTGATAGCAATGAACTATTTTAAGCAAATAATAGTCTCAGAATACCATTCTAATACTTCCCTCTGCTTATCATAAAGCATACAGTAAAAACTTAATAAACTGCATAATTATTACTGTTTTTAAAATACCTCAGTAGTATGAAATTTTTGCCTTGCATTATAAATGACTTCAATTACGAAATTGAAATTGTTCAAAGGTAGCATTTTCTCTTATTGTAATTTTAAATGGTAATATATATGTGCCTGTGTACATGAATAAATATAGTAAGTATATATGTATATGTATCCATGTATGTGTTGAAAATCTATGGAAGACATTTTCTGTATGGTGTAACAAGGATCAAAATTTAGAGAAAATAAAAGAAAACTGAAGAATTACATTTGTGTGATTAGTGATCTTTGAATGTAATATCACTAAATCTTAAAAGAATATAATTACCATATATAATTACCACATATGTGCCTATTTACCGCCCTTCCTGAGATTGATTTAAAATTGCTTTTGAAGTAAATTCTATTTAATTATATTTTAAGACCTACTTCTTAGGTAAAGCAGATAAATAAAGCTATGGGATAAAACTTACTTCCTACATGCTTTGGAAATGAGATATCTTTTTTATATGAAAAACACAGATACAAAGAAAAAAACAATAAATCCTTACAAATACCTTTAAGAAACTCAATAAGTTTAAAAGATATAATATGAGGTTATATTTCTAAATGTTTGAACTAATCAAACCCACAAGATTTTATGTACTTTATCTTTCTCAGCTCATATGTTAAAACAATTGCCAAGTGTTTTGTTTCCATGTCCACTGCATCCATCCGCCTCAGGAGCCCAGGAGGGAGGGAGGTGGAAAAAAGAGTCTAGGTGGAGAGGGAAGCTTGTTCATACTGGCCCAGCCACCATCTGCTCCAGACAAACAGGCAAGCAAGCATGGCCATTCTTTATTTGCAGAGTTATTTATGCACCATTGTTATTGCTCAAATGTTACACAGAGAGAACACAACATACAACTTCCCAAAATCATTTTTGCTATGCCTAGGGAGTATGTGCACTCTCAGTCAAGGACTTTGTAAACTAATAGTTGATTCAACAGATGGACCGCTGCTCGGGCCTTAACCTTCTCAGTTTAACCCTCACTGGCCGCTGCCCGAGTCTCAACCCTTACATTCCATTTTCTAATTTTCTCTTGATCCTCTTATTTCAATTTTCACTGCTAACTTCATAGCCCAAGCTTCCATTGCCTTTTTTATGTTAACTTTTATCAAAGCATAACATATAAACAGAAATGTACCATAAATCATAAAACATACAACTAACAAAATTTTAGACAAAAGATACAGATCAAGAAGTTAAACAGAAATATTACTGTGTTAGTTTGCCAAAAAGGTTCCTATGCAAAGTACCAGAAATTTGTTGCCTTTTATAATGGGGATTTATTTGGTGTAAGGGCTTACAGTTCCAAGGCCATGAAAAGTCCAAACTGAAGCATCATCAGAGGTGCTTTCTCACAGAAGTCAGCTATTCTTGATCCTGGAGTGCTGCTACATGGCGAAGCAATATGGCTGCTGATCTCTGTCCAGGTTTCTCCTTCCCCTCCAGGCTCACCCTTTCCTCTTGAGCTCCGTGGACCAAGCCACTTGAGACTTACTGCTTAAGTGATCCTGTAGTCCTCCCTCTCCTAGTATAGGACCTTTTTCTTTTGGGGCCTCCTATATCAGTCTAGGCTGATCTGCTATCTTCCCGAGTTCAACTGCAAGCTATCGGGCAAATGTCTCATCTCTCCCCAGGGCCTCGCTACTTGAGACTTCTCCTCTCTGTCACATGACAGGATCAAAATGACAGAGCTCTCTCTTCCTGTGTCTTCCTCAGTCAGTCTTTCTCTGTGTTTCCATTTATACCAGACCCAACAAGGGTGCAGAGACTCAATGTGAGTCATGCCTTACTGAAGTAGCCCAATCAAAAGCTCTAAAGCCATCTTATCAAGTACTCTAATCAAAGGCTTCTCAGCTGAATTTAATGCAATCAAAGGGCATCACCCACAGAGGAATAGATTAGTTTACAAACATAATCTTTCTCTTTTTGGGCTACATAAAATAATCTCAAACTGCCACAATTATTAACACCCCAATACCTTTCTCTTGCCCTTCATGCAGTGACTGATATTCCTCCAATAGTAACCACTATCCAAACTCCTAGCATTATAGATTCCACTTTGTGTTCCTCACATTTTGTTGTGAGATGTACTCTGTTGTGCAGGGTTGTAGTTCATAAATCTCATTATTGTATAGTATCCTATTTTATGAACAAACAATATATTTTCAAAATCCATTCTACTGTTGATGAACATTTGGATTTTTCTGGTTTGAGTCTTAAAAATGACTCTGATATGGATATTCTTTCAGATGTTTATTGGGGAACAAACGTGTATGCTCTCTTGGGTGTATACTCAGTAGTAGAAACCTCTAACAAGATATGTATATGTTTAATTCCAGTAGATATAGTTTCCAAAGCTTTTGGAACAATTAACACACCCATTGGATAGGTGTGAGAGTTCTTATTGCTCCACATCCTTATCAAAAATGTCTTTCTTTTTTGTCTTTACGAATTGATATATGCAAAATGATTTATGAAAAGAATCATTTTAGTTACTCTGTTTAATGGTAGTGATATCACAATAGGTGTTAATTGATGGGGATGGCAGAGTTTAGTACCTTTACTTATGTGTTCATTATTTTGATGTTATCCTACTTGTACACTCTTTTAGTACTATCACACTGACTTAAATACTGTCACTTTGTAATAAATCTTGATATCTGGTCATGTAAGTCTTTCAGGTCTGCTTTTTTTTTGAGATTTCCTTGGCCACTATTTTTCCTTGAATTTTTGTATGGATTTTTAGAATTAGCTTGTTGCTTCACACACTCATACACACACCCAATCTGCTGGAATGTTGTTTGAGATTGTGTTAAATCTATATTTTAATTTGGGCAGAATTAACATATTTTTAATTTTGACAATTTCAATGCATAGTTGTATTATAGCACTCTATTTATATCAATTTATCATTAATATTTCATAATTTTCTGTATTAAACATTAATTTTGTTGAACTTATTCTTAAATATCTGGTATTTTTTTATACTTTTGTCCATGCTATCAATGTGTAATTTTTTAAAAACATTTCCTGTTCTAAATTTTTTCTGCTGGTACATAAAAAATATATATTTATAATATTTCAAGTTCCAATACATAAGCTTTGTATACATTCATTTAGTTGATTCTGCATAATCTTTATCAATAAATACATCTTAATTTTCAGGGTCATTACATATATTTCATTTGATATATTTCTAGGTATTTATTGCTTTTGAAGACTGCAGTAAATAATATTTTTAATTTTATTTTTCTATTATCTTTTTCCTGACATGTATTAATAAAATCATTTTTACATAGTGAATTTTTATCAATATAAAATTCACTAATTAATTTAAATAGTTTGTTGATTCAATTGAATTTCTTGCCTTCAAAATCACATTATCCAAAAATTACGACAGTTTTATTTCATCCTTTCTAATATTTATGTCTTCTATTTTTTCTTCTTTTCTTACCGCATTGATTAGTACTTTCAGTACACAGTGAGAAGACATTTTTGCCTTATCCCAATCTCAGGGATAAAGTGTTTGAGAATTCATCAAGCATAATGTTTGCTGTAGGTCATTTTTGTATGCTTTTTAACAGATTGAGGAAATTCCCTTCTTTTTCAAGTTTATCAAGAACTTTTATTGTTAATCAGTGCTAGGTTTATCAAATGTCTTTCTGTCTACTGAGATAGTTGTATAATCTGTCTTCTTTATCCTATAATAGTGGTGAATTAAATTAATTAAATTAAAATATAGTACCACTCTTGAACCACTGGAATTAACTTTATTTGTTGGTAATTTATTTTTTCATATAATGTAGGATACTATTTAATTTTTTAAGGTATCCTTTCATTCATGTTTATGAGAGGCATTAGTATGTAATTTTCCTTTCTTTGGGCAAAATCACCAGTGGAGCTGTATGACCTTCAAATTTTTTGTTATGAATTCAATTTGTGTAATATTCAAATTCAAATTCTGTAGCTCTTCTTGTGTCAGTTTTGTTAAGTTGTATGTTTTGAAGAATTTGTCCAGCTTATCTAAATAGTTAAATTTGTTCAAATTGTCCTCTTGTCTTTTTAGTGACTTTTTATTCTCAAGTGATGTCTTCTTTTTCACTTTTGATTTGGTAATTTGTGTTCTCTTTATTTTGTCTTCATCAGTCTTGCTGGGGCTTTGTCAATTTTTATTAATCTGTTCTAAATTGTCTGTTTCCTATTTCAGTTTACTAAACATCATTTCTTAGGGAAGCTTCTCTTATCTCCAAAAGTGGCTTAAGAACATATCCAGTTATACATTCTTAGTGCCTTTTACTTCAAACATACACACATTTTACAAACTTGAAGTTAAAATGAAATTAATTGGTTAATATCTCTTTTCCCATCTAGTCTAAAAGCTTCCTGGGGTAGGGATCTTGTCTGCTTCACTCATCCCTCTATTATAAGAAATAGTGTTTGTCTACTGTCTGAGGACTGTCCTTAGTAGAGTAACAGAGGTAAATACAAAATGTTACAAAATTCTGAGGAGTGAGTCCCTATCTTCATAGCCCACATAGGCATTTGGAGAGTCTTTTTGACTGGATCTCCTAAAAAGACATCACAAAGATTTCATGTTTGAAGTAAAGTATGGAGCAAAACTCTCTGCTCTAAATATTCCATGGAACTATAAATGGATATTAAGTAAAATATTGCAAGAGCAATGTAAAGTTAGTAAGGTTAACCATGTTACTCTGCAGAAAAATGTGTGCAGAGCTGGTGTAGCAGTTTGGCATTATTTATGAATTCCAAAAATAGATATTGGATTATGTTTGTAAACTAGTCTGTTCCTCTGGGCATAATTAAATTATGATTAGGGCTTTGATTGGGCTACATCAGTAGGGCATCGAGTTCCTGCCCCTTGTGGATGGAAAATCACAGATAAAAGACATGGCAAAGGACAGAGGTGGAGTTTTGATGTTGGAGTTTTAATGCTGGAGTCCTTGAGCTGGAGCCCTGGGAAATAAGCACACAGAGGAGCTTGGTCGTGAGAAAAGAGAGAAGGCCCCAGGAAGAGACAAGCAGTTTGCCTGATAGTCTACAGCTGATTTTGTGGGGGAAACAGAGGAGCTGAGCCCAGAGAGAAATGAGCCCTGGGAAGAGAGGAACCCAGGAAGCTGAACCCTGGCAGACATTGGCAGCCATCTTGCTCCAACATGTGGCAATAGACTTTGGTGAGGGAAGTAACTTAAGCTTTATGGCCTGGTAACTGTAAGCTTCTACCTCAAATAAATACCCTTTATAAAAGCCAACCGATTTCTGGTATTTTGCATCAGCACCCTTTTGTCTGACTAATACAGCTGGTATGTGGAAATCAGTCCTTTCTCTACTCTAAAGTGGCCTAATGTGAGAAGTTGTATGTGATTTTACAGAGAAAAATTACAAGAGAAAGATTCAGTGATGTTTTGAGTTGCAAGCAAAGTGATCAAAATGCTAGAAAAACAATTTAGTGAGTTTTACATTTGTAGAAGAAATCAAATGTGAGTTGGAAGGGAGGAGCTCAAGTAAAGTATCCATAGAAAAGGCCATGATCACCCTATGTTTGTACCATTACACTTCAGATATCTCATTCTCCATAGATCTCCTTGCTAGAAGTCTTCTGGTATCTGCCAGATGGCACATTTATGCTGAGGATTTGTGTCAGAACAACAAGGAGAATGTATTTGGCTTCTGAAATCCCTATGGGTGTCTTCAATATGAAAAGAAGACATTAGTTCACATGCATCTCTTGCATATCTAAAGAAAAAGTTAGGGTAGGAAATGTCCTTGATTCACCTCTGTTAAAAGTGTTGAGGTGGCTTTACAGAAAAGAAAGAGGAGAAGGAAGAAAATCCCATTGTCAGCTAGGTAGAAAGACAGAGAACTTTTATCTCTGTTTTCCTGTGAGCATGTGTGCCAGTATTTGGTTAATACAAATCACTTACTCACGTCAAGCATTTGGATGGTACATATTGCTCCTTCCACCTTGCCCTGCTTTTATACTGGTAGTGGGGATGAGTTCTTTGTTAAACTAGTCCTAAGAGTATGTGTGGATTAACTTCCAGTTCTTTCAGGGACCCACTACTGCTGTTCTTTCCTGACATTAAAGGATCCCTGGATGTTCTTAACAGATGATTCTTAGCCAGATAAATTCTCTCTGTGTATCGATACAATGAAATATATATCAAACTATTGAAAATATATTTACTGATATTAAATATATTCACACTAGATTGTAAAGTGAAAATAGTTTATAAAAGAGCATGTACAGATATAATATATCTAATGTCTTTTTTCTTTTTTTCTTTTCTTTTTTTCCATTTACTTATCTGCATGTTCTTCTTTTTTCTTCAGAAAACATGTGTTTCTTATGCAGGAAATCAAGGCTCGGTTCATTGTAAGGGTTTCTCTCTGAGCCCTAGAAGTTTTTTACAGAAAAGAGTTATCTGGGTTTTTTTTTCTTTACATGGTAGCCAGGTACATGGGGGTTGCTTCTGACATCTGAGGCCTCAGAGATTCCCCTAGACGATTCCTGCCCAGTGGAGTGAGATACATTGGTGGAAAAAGCATACATGAGAAAGATGAGAAAGAAAAGAATGATGATCTATGGGAAACTACTACCATTATTAAGTCGGTTATGAAGTGGTCTATTCATCCACTCATTCAACAAATATTTTTGAACACTTACCACGTGCCACGCTTTGTTGTAGATGCTGGAGATAGAGCAGTGGACTTAACAGACAATACATACACACACACACACACACACACACACACACAGAGTAACCCTGTGCTCTCCTCTGCCCTGCTCTGTGCTCCAGGAGGCTGCCTTATTATACCTTTTATCACCCAGGCTCCCTTGCCCTCTAGCTTCTGCTAGAGTGTGGCCAATGGATGGTAGAATAGGAGGTTGAAAGCCAGGAGGTAGGCGAGGTCAAGGTGTTTTTCCCCTTATTCCCATGGCTTTGGGCCATGGTTTCTAACAGTGGCTGTATCCCTCCAGACCAGCCTATTAGGTAGCCCCTCCCCCACGGCCCCAGCTGTCACTGTTGTGTGTATGTATGTCTGTATGTCTGTACGTCTGTATGTATATAACACTCTTCTCTCTTCTTGCTCCTGCAGATGTGGGCTAACATCTTCCTACCAGTGCTAGTCTAGGGGTCCTTCCACATCCCATGTCGATTAACCCTGCTCCCTCTGTTAAGAAGCCCCTTAATTAAAGTCTCTTGAACCATCTGAGCTGCTTTCTGCTTTCGGCCAGGTCCCTGACCAGGGCTAGCTACATAATTTGTAAGTCCTGGTACAAAATGAAAATGTGGAGCCCCTGTTCAAAACAGTAGGAAAAAAAGTGCCATTAAAAGTACTAAAATATAAAACTTTTTCCTTTAAAAATATTTTATTATTTAAAAAACATAATAAGGGTAATAGTGGTACATGACAAACAATATAAACTTATAAATTACAAAATATAAAAAAGAGTTTTGGTTTTATACTCCAAAAATACAAAACAACGTTTTTGGTGTTATAATTTATATAGTACAATCAATAATAGTACTTTATTAATGTAATATTTGATTCAGCATAAAATTTTTTCTGGCTTACTTTTATGCAAATTAATTTATTAGGTGATCAAAATTAATACTTTTAGCAACTTCATTTCAATAAATATAATTGAAGCAACATCAGTGACTCTTGGCAAATGCAAAATTACAAATAATTTTTGATAATTTTTAATTTTGAAAAGGATCTTTCTACTGATGTAACTGTTTTGGAGCTGTAAAGCATATTTTATAGACTATGACAATATTGGGATAAATTTCTGATAATTGAGAAATATAACTTATATTACATCTAGAACTGATGATTCTTATGGAACAATTTTTCTAAAAAGATTTAATTCTTCATACAAATGAATTACATGTAAGTCTAAATTTAATTTTAAATGTAAATTTATACAATGGCATTTTAATGTTTTCTCTGACTTCTGATAACTTGTAGAGGCTTTGTAAGAAATGAAAGTATTAAAAAAAATAAACTGAAGGTGCTTCATGATTTGTATATAAAAATAAATAAATAAATAAATAAATAAATAAATAAATAAATAAATAAATAAATTCTCTCTGAAGGGTGACAAGTAACTATACAGAAACAGATTTCAAATTTGACAATGCAAAGATGAGTTTCAAAATAATAAACTTAGGGGCTGGCCATATAGCCCAGTGGATAGGGCACCAGTATACCACATGGGAGGCCCCAGGTTTGGTTCCCGGGGACCTCTCCTAGCAGGCAGACCGCCTTGAGAAGGGCAAGCTGCCATGGGCGGGCCAGAGCCGCTGTGGGCAGAGCAAAAAGCTGCCACGGACAGGGCAAAGCCCCCACGGGCAGGGCAGGTCGCCCGTGAATGGGGCGCAGCCAGCCACCGGCGAACTGAAGCAGAGTTGGCCGTGAAAGGAAGCAGAAGCCTCCCACAAGCGGGGAAAGCCGAGCCTGCGCAGTGACCGGCCTCCGCGCGTTGCCACAACGGGGAAGAGGGGAGATATGTAATAAAATAAATAAATCTTTAAAATAAATAAATAAGTAAATAAACTTAATCAGATTTATTCACAACTTTTTAAAATACTTAAATTAGGCATTAAAATATGAAATAAATAATTGAGGTAAATTAGAGTCAGGAAAAACACTATATTAAAAATGAATATTAAAATAATATTATTTGAGTAAGAATGACCATAGGAAAATAACTTAAAAATATTGGTAATGAAGAAAGTGGACATGAAATTTATACATTATATAGACCTTCAAGGCCCATACTCAACATTCTGAAATGTAAGGAAAAATGTAAAGGCATATATTTATCTGGAATACATTCTCTAAACTATTAGACAAAAATGTGTGCCTATTTTGCCTTAGAAAAGGAATGACTTCATAATATTTGATTTTAAATTCACAGGTGTAGAGCTGAGAATGAAACTATATTTTGTGAAGTTTTAAATATATTAAACATGACTGGTTATAAATGCAAAGTTACTTCTAACAATGTGTAGATACAGATTCCCTGGGCTCGTAAATCCAATCTGCCAATAAGGAGGTGTGTGATCTGGAGCAAACCATTCAAATTCTCTAGGCCTCAGTGTCTACACCTGTAAAATAAGGAAAGTAAAATTACCTATGGAGACTCACCCTCACAAGGGATTCTGGAAATAGGTCTTCCCATATTGTCTAGGACATGGATAAAGTATTTTCTGGGGAAAATGAGACATCAGTAATGTCCTGTGTGCAGCGACATCCTGTTTACTAAAATTATCACTATCATCATATTAATTGGAGACGGAGGGAAAGTAGTTGGGAGTTCAAGTGATCATGGCTCTTGATTGTTATGCCGACCCCGGTGATTACTATGGAAATAGCTAGCTTCTTCTGACTTCCCTGGATGAGCTTACACAAAGGAAAAGACAAATCAACATATGTATTTTTTTATGTTCCCCAGTGTCTTATTTTTTTTTTTTTTCACTTTATTTTCAAAGAAGCTTTTGTTTGCAGAAAAGTCACATAAAAAATACAGGGAAATCCCATATACCCCACCCTCTCCCCCTCTCACATTTTCTCCTATTAATAACATCTTACATGAGTATGATATATTTGTTGCAATTGATGAACAAATATTGGAGCATTGCTACTAACCATTGTCAATGGTTTACATTTTGCACTGTACCCTTTTACAGGTTTGACAAAATGTATAAAATGTCTTCTATCCATCATTGCAAAATCATGCAGAGCAATTCCAATGCCCTAAAAATGCCCCCATGTTCTATCTATTCTTCCCTCTTCCTCTCATTGAAAACTATGATAACCACTAAGTTTCAATTTTTGAAGAATAAGGTTCATAGTCACATGCATTAATACTGAGGACTTGACATCTTAGTCTGTTTTCTTTTATTAGGCACTGCCTATGTTCTTGAGAGATTATTGCCTGTCTAGTAGAGAACATAGCAGGACTCCCCAGGATGGGAATTTAATATTTTCTTGTTTATTGTGTGGATCCACACCCACTGAGATAACACCCTATGACAAGATGAACACTTTCATATTTCATGGGGGCATGCCCCAGTTGCACCCTATCCCACATTTCCCCTCACCCCTACCACCTTGCACCAGTAACCCTTTTCTGCCATATTTGCCAAAAGAACATTCCCACCATTGTTGTTTTAACCACAGACCTACAACTCTCCGGAGTTCACCTGTTCCTTCTTCCAGCCCTCCCCTCAGTTGTAACCCAACCAACCAAATCAAAATTTTTTAATATGCAAAATGCACTGGCAGAGAATCAAAAGGTATCAAGGGAATTGTTAAAATATTCCATATCTTCTATAGCCATGGCTAACAATGATCCCAAGTTCTGACTGTAAATGATGCAGAGTTGTAACACCAGTTAAGTGTCACCTGCACCATTTTTCACCTGCTAAGGTAAGAAATTTAAGACCTAGAGATGTGGAATGGAGACATTTGAGCAGAAACAATGAGATTTTGAACCCTTAAATATCCCCCAAATGATCTTGCATGTGGGAAGAGCTCCTCCTCATCTCTTTCTGACAGAGTCTGTCTTCATTTGATTAAATCTTTTGATGACTCACCTGGGGCATTACCTCTAAGAGGATAGCTATTGTGTTCAGGTCCAGAGATCACAAAATTGTCTAGATGGGCCTGCATGGAGAGAAAGGATTTATATCTCAAAGAAATTACAAAATCTTGCCAATTTTTATTGGCAGAAGTCTGAGATACACATATGCAAATAGATTCTAAAGTTGTTAGATGGAGGTGGGTGAAAGATAAGATTGGATTAGGCTGAATTTATCAATATATATGCACTCACACAGAAATAGGAATTAAATATGTTGGCTCAAGTACCTGGGCATAGCGTTACTAGTTGGATGCAGTGGTAACAAACTATATTGAAAAGTTTCTGAAAGCTCTTTTGCAATAGATCTATGCGTTCAAACTGCTCAGGTGCTCCCCACTCCCCAGAGAGGGTCCAGAGGGCAGGCTTTACCAAGGCATACTAACTGTATTGGTTAGGGGAGCACAGCATCCTTGACAAACTCTCTGCTGGTTGTCCTCAGTTGTCCAATGAAGACAACGGGAATTGCCGCAGTGGAGTAAAATTCTCATGCTTTGCAAGAATAATGATGGGACACAGGGTGGTGGAGGCCAGCTGGCGAACCCATCAGAGACAAGGTGGTTGCAACTACCATAATAAGCCACAGGGACGAAGTGGTCATTAGAGGGTTCTGGCCCCAGCATCTGTGGTGGTGGCAAGTTGATCATGTGATCCTTAGAATTAAATAGGCAGCACTCTAAGGTGCTGCATGATCTAATATAAGTTGTAAAATTCTAGGTCTGCTGGGCAGAAACTTGATTCAAGTAACTGTAGTAGGGATTTACATCCTCTTACCTAGCTCTCAGAGCCTGTTTATTGACAGAGAGACCAGGTCCTTTTAAGGAAGTTCCCTGAAACATCGCCACAAATATATCTTCCTCAAGTACTTCACCAAAGTGACTTGCAATAATTTATCAGGGTAACTGTGTGCAACGGATATGAAAATGTCCAGAATTTTAGGGAGTTATTAGATACCAGCACTGAATTGCTAAACTGACACTATGGCACACATGTCAAAGTGGGGCTTTTGAAAGTTAGGTGATAGAGGGAGTCTTGTCCCAAGTCCATGTCATAATGGGGTCAGTAGGACTGTGGACCCATCCTTCAGTTATTTGGTTATTCCTCAAGTCAGAGAATTTATGTTGGGAATAAATACACTTTTTATATTTATTGGAAGAGAGTTAGTATGGTAGGAAACAGCATAGTACTTACTAGAGGAAGCCTCTGAAACCCCCTACTTGCAATGCCCTGACTAAAACAGTACTGCCAAAGAAATGCCACATGAGTAGGGGAACTGCAGAGATTAGTGCCACTGCCTAAAAGCTAAAAGGGGAAGGGTGGTGACTCCTACCCCATCTCAATGAACTTGCCTTTTTTTTAGCACACACTGCTGTGGTCTGTGATAAAACAATTCTGTTGTGAGTTGCTTAATAACCAGAAAGGAGAAGGGGAGAAGACAGTCTATGCTTCTTCTCTAAACACATAGACAAGGGCCCAGGCCATCATTCCTCTTTATAAGGCTTCATTTGGACTTTGAGGCTACCTAGGAGGACTCCCATCTCTTGTAACAGCTTGCCTCTGCACGTATTTTGGGCTGTGCTTCTTTCTGCCATTCAGATAGATCTGCTTTTCCTCTTTAAGTTTACTCAAAGTTTGTTACTTAATACTGTTATGTTTCCTTATTTTCCATTGCTGATATAACTTTATTAATTATAGCAGTCAGTTCTAGGTATTTGCTATAGGAAGGTAAGGTGGGCACATAAGTTTTTACTGCTATCTGGTTAGGAAATTTCTCCCTGAATTTTTACCTTTAGCTACCGTATTTGTTTAACATAGTAACTTAGGCTGTCTATGTATTGCATTGTGAGTATTTTCATCATAATATTAATTTTCAATGATAGAATAACAAATACTTGAATAGACATATCAAATGAATTTAACCATAATACTATTATCAGAAAATTAGATTGTTTTAAAATCTTTACTACTTTATATAGTTCTAAAATAACATTTCTTTCCAAACCAATTGTTCGCATTTGTGAGTATTACTTTAGGATAGATTCCTGTAAGATACATCATCTTAACAAAGTGTCTGAACTCCTTAAGGCTCTTGTTGCATATTGCCAATTGCTTTCCAGAAAATGTGAACATGCATTATGCATTACTGATTCCTTAGCAGAATACACAAATACCCATTAACCTTACTAGAATTTGGGATTATGATTAAATTTAAAAAAAAGAATCTATTAGATAAAATAAAATGCATTATTTATTCTTCTGACAACACTTTAATGAAACTACTGTGCACCAGAAATTAACACTGTAGTGAATAAGGTTGACAATGTCTTTGTCCTCAAGCCCTCATGGATTTTACCTTCTGAGTGAGAATGAAAGATCAGGGAAGAGTTTTAACAATTAATAGAATAAGTAAATAAGTAAGATCATAACATAGAAGTGATAAAATGGGATGGAGAAAAATAAATCAGGGAAGGCGAAATGGTGGGGAAGGCAGGACACTAATCATTATTGCTGCTTATCATATATTTGCTATACTTAGACCTCTTACTAATCATGGAAGCCTGAGGTTAGCTGAGGTCTTTTGAGGTTTGAGTCAAAGTAACCTGTGTCATCTCTGAGCTACAGCATTTAATAGCCAGGGAAAGCCCTAGCAGACATCTATGTTTTTCTTTTGCTATAACTAGCAAAGTTTATAATTTCTGTGCCATTATAGATCTGGCCTGAAGGTACTGACAGTGCTGAACAGTCTTCACTTGACCATGGATGGCACACAGCACGAATAAGAAATTAATCATTGTGGTTTTAAACTACAAGACTTTGGGCTTGTTTATTGTTTGTTTGTTTGTTTGTTTTTGTTTTATGTTTCTTTTCTTTATTTTTAAAGGAGTTTTCTTTTTCTTCTTATTTCTTTTCCTTTATTTTCAAAGAAGCTTTAGATTGCATAAATGTTACATCAAAAATGTAACAACATTAACAGCAATTTTCATTAGAGTGGTACACGTGTTACAATTGATGAACACATATTGAAGCATTGTTATAAAGCATGGCCTATAATTTATATTATGTTTTATACTTTGTACCACACAATTTTAGAAGTTTTGAAAAAATATATAAAGGCTTGTAGCCATCATTGCAGCATCATGCAGAACAATTCTAATGTCCTCAACTTGCCCCAAGTTATATCAATTCCTCCCTCTCCATCCTCTCAGGAACTCTGGTGACCACTGTCTTTATATCAGTGTTATAACTTCTTCCGTTAGAATTATAAGTCTACTTTAGTCCATAGTTGCATCCCCCCCCCATGTTTGTTTGTTCCTCAGTCTTGAGGATTTGGGGATGGTAGTGCCCATTCTGCTTTTTTTTTTTTTTAAGATTTATTTTTTATTTCTGCTTTTTGTCTCCCCCACACTCCCTCGGCTGCGGCGACGCACCGAGTCAGCTTCACCGGTGAGTGGCGGCCTCGCCCACTCGCAGGCGGCTTGCCCCGCTTGTGGGCGGCTCTACTCTGCTCGCGGGTGGCTCTACTCTGCTCGTGGGCGGCTGTGCTCTGCCCATGGTGGCTTTGCCCTGCCCGTGGTGGCTTTTGCCCTGCCCATGGCAGCTCTGCCCTGCCCATGGTGGCTTTGCCTTCTCAAGCGGACTGCCCGCCCAGAGAGGCCCCAGGGACCGAACCCAGGGCCTCCCATGTGGTAAACTGGTGCCCTATCCACTGGGCTATACAGCCGGCCCCCCATTCTGCTTTTGACTGTGAGAAGGTTTAGGTTCTATAGGGCAGATGGATGGAACTGTCTTGCTTGCAGTTGTAGGTACTCTCTGTTTTTTGGTTTTTTTTTTTTTTGAATGGGCATTATCAAGCATCATTCTTTTGCTAGCTTTTCTGGGCAAGTCTGGTGAACTGGAGAGTAGGTGTTGGCTGCAAGTCTGCTGAGAATCAGGTTTCAACTGGCATATGAAAACCAGAAAATTTAAGTCTCTAGGACGTATATTTAATGGGTATAGTGCTAAACATAAGTTCAAATATAAGAGGTAGAAGAACCAAGTGTAGGAAAATTATAAATGAGTCTAAATCTGATACATTGGGGAAGATGAGTTATCATATATTCCAAGGTAAGGCCCACTGATGGGGTGCCAGTTTCCTGGGGTTGTCTGCCCAGCCTATAGTGTCTAGATGTCTCTAAAGTTCCCAGGAGCACCCCTACTTGAGGCATTGTTTACTGAGGCAGTCAGTGAGATCCTCCTGAGACGTGCATAAGTG
Source organism: Chaetophractus vellerosus (assembly GCA_004027955.1). Classification (NCBI taxonomy): domain Eukaryota; kingdom Metazoa; phylum Chordata; class Mammalia; order Cingulata; family Chlamyphoridae; genus Chaetophractus; species Chaetophractus vellerosus. Next base: position 19,554 of record PVKH010000127.1, on the reverse strand, counting down.
TAACCTCTGGAACCACCTCCCGACTCACTTTGAAATCTGTTAGCCATTGAAACTAATTTGTATTTAATATTCCCCCCTTTTGGTTTAGGTCTTTTTCCAAATGCATCACTAGTTGGGGTTTGGTATTAATCTCTCAGTGCCTGGGAGGCTCATCCCTGGGAATCATATCTCACATCAGGGCAAAGGTAGTGAATTTATATACCGAGTTTGGCTTAGAGAGAAGTCGCATTTGAGCAATAAGAAGGCTTTTAAGAGGTAACTTTTAGGCAATATATATTACTAACTTAAGTTTTGATTTCACAAGATCAAGGTTTATAAGTATCAATATCAAAGGCATGGCATATTGGTATGCCCTTCTTTGCTAGGCACTGCTCGTATACTCTAGGGATTCTTGCCACTCTGTTGAGAATTTAACAGGACTCCCCAGGATGGGAATTCAATATTCTGTTGATTTTCTGTGTGTCTCCACCCACCAAGACAACACCTCAAGACATGACCCCATGAACACATTCATATTCCATAGAGGCATGTCCCAGTGCACCCCTCCCCATACATCTCTCCACTACTGATACCCTGCAGCAGTGATCCTCCCCTGTCACAGTTGCAACCCTTCTGCAATCCAAATCCTCCTGGGCTTGTTTTTAACATACAGACAGTGTAATACATGCTGCCGTTTTGTAAAAAGAAAAATGCATTTATTGATTACTATTGAGAATGAACATGATTTTAGGTAGGCTAGCAACCCATATTTCTTGTTCTATGAATTGTCTACTCACATATTTATTATTTTTCTAATGAATATTGCTGCTTATCTTTTTATATAAGAAAATTTTATAGGTCAAAAATGTCAACACTTTGTAACGTATGTTAAAATATTGTCCAAGTTCAATATCTTGCTATTAATTGTGTTTAATTGACATAATTTTATAATTTCTATATTATAATTTCTGAACTTATTTATTAACAATTTCCAATTGGCTTTTCCATATCTCTAACAGACTACATAATACGTATAGATAGATTTAAAAATTAAGGGAAGTTCCTTACCAAGGGAATAAAATAACAGGGAGCTTGTGAACAGCAACTGTGACATGAAGGGCTCAGCTCTCATATGAACAGATGAAAAACCATTCATTAATTAAAATGGGTTAATTGGAAACCACCCAGTATGATCTCAGGCCTCAAAGGATTCTCTCTGTCACTGGAAAAAGCCAAGAAATCTGTTTGTTTTCAAATGCATTTCTCTCGAGATAAACCTCTCTCTATCAGCAGCCTGGCTAAATGCAGTTTCCTTATGTGGCTGTGCATTGTGAACACAAACTATCGATATTTATATTGCCTTTTAAAGTACATAACTTCCCTTTATCCCTGCTACTCTAGAAGTTAGATATTGAGGGAGGAAAGATAATGGACTTGAGTACTTTCTCTTCTTTTTTAAAAAAATATTTTATTTTGACACTATTGTTCCCAAACAATATCCCTCCTCCCTTTCCCCTTTACTGGTAACCTCTAATCTACTTACTAGTAACCTCTTATAAGAGATATCATACAATATTTGTCCTTATGTGCCTTGCTTATTTCACTCAGCATAATATGTTTAAGGTTTTTCTATCTTGCAGCATGTCTCATAACTGCATTCTTTTTAATGGCCAAATAATGTTTCACTGTGTGGATGCACAACCTTTGTTTATCCATTCATTTATTTATGGTTGCTTGGGTTGTTCCCATCTTTAGACTATTGTGAATAATGCTGCTATAAGCATTCATGTCAAAGTATGTTTGAGACCCTGTCTTTACTCTCTCAGGTGTATGCCTAGAAGTGGAATTGCAAGCTCATATGATAATTCCATATTTAACTTTTTGAGGGTCTGTCATAATATTTTCCACAGTGGCTGCATCATTTTATAGTTCCACTAACAATGCAATAAAGTTCTAATTTCTCTACACCTTCCCAAACACTTGCTATTTTCTATTTTTAAAATAATAGTCATTTTTGTGGGGATGAAGTGGTATCACATTGTGGTTTTGATTTGCATTTCCCTTATGGTTAATGAAGTTGAACACCTTTTCACATGTTTTGGCTTTCTAGCTGCTAAAACAATAACAGAATGTATTGGCTTAACAACAGGAATTTATTGGCTTACCATTTCAGTGTCTAGAAGGCTTGCTTCTTCTAACGTCAGTATCTTCTGGCTGACCAGCAGTCATTGAGGTTCTTCAGCTTCTTCATCATATGGCAATGCACATGGTGATGTCTTCTCCTTTCTCATCTGGGTTCCATTGACTACCACCTTCTGGCTGCTCCCTGTAGCTTCCTCCCTGTGTTCAATTTCTTTTGCTTATAAACACTTCAGCCATATTGGATTAAGGCCCAATCTCATTTAGTTTGTGCACACCTTAACTATAATATCTTCAAAGGTCCTATTTACTGATGGGTTCTCACCAGACCAGGGGTTGGGACCTAAGCATACCTTTTGTAGTGAACATGATTCAATCCCCAACAATATGCTTATCAGCCATTTGTCTGTTTTCTTTAGAGAAATGTCTATTCAAGAACTTTGCCTATTTTTAAATTAGATTGTTTGTCTTTTTGTGGTTTCATTGTAAATGTTCTGTATATATTCTGGATAATAAATTCTTATCTGATATATGGTTTTCAACTATTTGTCATGTGTCTAGATTGATTATCTTTTCACTTTCTTCATAATTTCCTTTGATGCACAAAAGTGTTTAATTTTGAGGAAGTCAAATTTATCTATTGTTTCTTTTGTTGCTCATGCTTTTTGTGTCATATCTAAGAATCCATTGCTGAATTCCAGGTCATGAAGATTTACACCTATGTTATCTTTAAGAATTTTATACTTTTAGTTCTTATATTAATTTTTTTGATCCATTTTAAGTTGATCTTTTATGTGGTATGAGGTAGCAGTCTAAACTTCATTCTTATGCAGGTGGATATTCAATTTTCCCAGGTCCTGTTGTTAAAAAAATTATTCTTTCCCCATTTCCTATACTACTTAACACTCTTGTTGAAAATCAGTTGATCTATGTGAATCTATTTCTGAGCTTTCATTCTATTCCATTGATCTATGTATCTATCTTTATACCAATACCATACTGTTTTGATTACTGTAGCTTTGTAGTACAATTTGATATCAGGTTTTATGAGTCCTCTAACTTTGTTCTTCTTTTTCAAGATTGTTTTTGTCTATTTGGGGCCCCTTGTAGTTCATTGTGAATATGAGGATTTGTTTTTCCATTTCTGAAGAATGGCTGGGGTGGGGTAGTTTGTTCTGTGGTGTCAATTTTGTTTAAAAAAGAGAAAAAAGATATGAAATATATTAATTAAGATAAACACATGTCCTAAATCAGTATTCCTTTGTCATTTGGAATTTATATGAAAAATAATGACTAAAAACAAAATACAATCACACTATAATTACAAGTTAGAAAGTTGTGGATGAGTAATACCAAGGGTGCAATAACCTTTTTTTCTTATTGTAACTTTAGGTTTTATTTTTTTGTTTTTGTTTTCATAATGTTGTCCATCAATTGCTGAGTAAATTTTCTAGTATTTGGTAACTGCTTAAAATATCCTTGTATCGTCCATTATTGTTCTTTGGACCTTATTACAGCATTACCCATTACTGCTTACATTATTTTTATTTATATTTAGGAAGCAAAATGGAATCATCAAGCACATTAGCTTGTCCATGAAGACAGGAACTGTGGGCTGTGTCTGTATTTGTGTGTATGTGTGCATTGGTCTTTATCATAATCTTCAGGTATAAGTACTTAGCACATAAAAGGGACTCAATACATATTTGCTAAATAAATAAGAGCCTAGCTAAGGATTAAACTTTATATATTTTTATTTTTATTATATATCCCCCTCCCCTTTCTGCTTGTTCTTGCTGTGTTCATTTTTGTGTTCTTCTGTGTCTGTGTCTGCTTGTCTCCCCCCCGTTGTGGCGACCCGCTGAGTCAGCTCACTGCACAGCGGCCTTGCCTTCTTGTGGGCGGCTTGCCCTGCTCACGAGCGGCTTGTCCTGCCCGTGGGGGCTTGCCCTGCTTGTGGCGGCTTGCCTTCTCAAGGCGGTCTGCCCGCTCAAGGAGGCCCCGGGAACCGAACCCAGGGCCTCCCATATGGTAAACCGGCGCCCTACCAATTGAGCTACAGCCGGCCCCTAAGGATTAAACTTTAATTTCAAGAATTTTTAATAAGGATAAGAATGTCTTCTATGTATTTTGTTTCATGGTCATTAATCTATTCACTGAACTATCTGTAAACATAAACTTAAAACATAATTTTTCATTCACTAGTAGTTATTGAAGAGCCTCTGTGTGCAAGGAATTGTCCAATGTACATAAGGGCACCAGCTAAACATGTACTGAGACACACTACGTCTTTCTCATTATCTTATGAGAATTCTTCAGGTGTAATAGTAATACTTAACTCACTGTTGTGTTCCAGTGCTTAGTCCAGCATTTTCTACTATGTATGTAGTAGTGCCTATGTAGTAGGCACTTACGTATTGTTTATGACAGAAGTAAAGAGTGAATGAAGGTGATTATCAATGTAATGAATTAATCCTATTCAAAGTATTCTTATTTTATGACTGCATTTTTTGTGATTGTGTTTGGGAGGGGGTTGGCAGTGTATGTGTGTTAGAGAAAGAGACAGAGAGAGAGAATAAATGAGCTACTCATACTGTTAGATAGAGAGTTTCCTTTAATGCCACAAGCAGAAATTACACTTCCCTACCAAAATAACAAAAGCCTGACTCTCCCCTTCATAGAAGAAAGGAGAGAAACTCAGGCACATCTTTCCTTCCCTTTTATCCTTTCTTGAACATATTTGCTATTATAGGTTAGAAATCAGAAAATAGCAATTTGAATCTTGATGTCTAGCCAGAAGTAGGTTTTCAAATAACATTGCCACAAAAAGAGAATCTTCTTTAGGAAAAACACATTTGCAAATTCTTCCTGTGTTTTCACATCTATACTCTTTTGGGTTAATCTAGGTTCATGCTATTCATTTTCAATAACAAATGTGTATATGAAAGTACAATGAAAGATTTATGGGTTAAAGAATCTGTTCTGTCAGCTCTTTTCTTCATAGGGTCTCTTCCAATTCCCTTTATCTTATTTTTTTCTCTCTTTTTATAGCTAGTAATTGTGAAATTTGCTTGTCTGTTGTCATCTACCTTCCATCTCTTCTAATTACCGAGGAGGGAATATGTACCTATCTTTTTTCCAAAAATATGCATATACTTTTATGTTTTACATGAAACAACAACTACAACTTAAAAAAAAAAAAAAAGCATAATGGCTTCCAGTGCTTGATACGGAATGCTTGCAAAGAGATTAAAATAATTTTAGCTGATTCCTTCCCACTAAACTAGGCTACCCTGCTCTACTTATTGTCTAAAAACTTCTCGAAGGAGAAAAACAAAACAAAACAAAATCGATAAAAAAGATTTATGCACTTAGTTTTGTGTAGCTATGATACAAGTGGAGGTGCCCAAAGGGCTTCTTTATCGGTTCCTCCCTTGTTCCCAGTTTCTATATTATGCCTTTTAAAACTAAATCTCTTTTTCCTCAAAATGTATTATGGGGTTTAATTTAGAAGTCTTCAATTACATGACTCAGTTAACGCAGAGATTGCGTATGTCTACATTTTACAACTTGTGACTTTACTGCATATCTTTTCACAGCAACTTTAGACTTCTACTAACAGCCAGTGCTTTTGTTTGCATTCCTAGTGCTTCCTTTCTGTTATATTGATACATGTGTGTTCAGGTCAGTCCCAATTAAAAACAATCCAAAAGAAGCCCCCCCAAAAAACAGAGAGAGAAAGAGAGAGAGAGAAGGAAGAGAGAAGAAGAAGAAAGCAAGACTTAAAATTATATCCTTAAATGAACTTACTTATCTACTTCATAATTTCAATCAGCTACAAAGGTATCATATATGTGACATATAAAATTTTTATTGGCTTTCAAACTGCATTGTATATTATTCCCAAAGAAGCAGACATTTTCAGGCATTTACATTGGATAGGATATTCAAAATATATTTTATTATAAAACCTTTAGGAATAAATTGGGTACGTACAATGCTTGATTACTTTCCTTGAATTGATGAGAATGTATAGGAAAGAAATTAAATCTTTAGAATTAATCAGAAAAAAAAAATAAGTATATGACAGCCCTCAAATTAGTTTTCTACTATTATTTTTAAGAAAGAAAACTATGAAAAGTATTTAATGTTTCTTTCATTCTTACTTTTAAACTTATGTTGCCCACTGGTATATTTCCAAAATGTCTGCTATCATGATTGACATATATGATTTCTGCTATCTAAGTAGCCAATTAGCTAGAGGGCACTTATGCTATTGCTGTTAGAAGTCTACATACTCTATCCGAAAATGGCATTTGTGTTACCCATTATAAAGGGCTTTAAAAGCCAAAAATGTTTCTGGTAAATCTCTCTTAAGCTCCACTACATGAAACTTTCTAAGCTGGATCTTTTGGCCCAGAGTAGGGATGAAATTCTTTAGTTCTTTCTAACCTTCCTGACTGCTAGTCAATCAGGATATACTATTACTCAGTTTAAAACATAAAATCCACTTTTGGGAGTTATGAAAAGATGGCTACTCTCATTTCAAAGAACATAATACAAATTCAATAATAAGGAAAAATGAGTATCAATTCAATTGCAGGACTATTGCCTCTTAAAACATAGGCAGGAGCACTATTTGATATTCCAAGTATCTTTAATAGTGAGATATGGCAAAGAGATAGCTTATCCAGTGGCTAATGAGATAGCTTGTCTGTATACTAAATAAATTAAGGCAGTAACAGTGCCATACTTGAGGCAAATGGAAAAATGTGCATTCCTATAGTGACTTGTCAAAATATCCTGCCAAGTGGAAAATTGTAACAAAAGTCCAATAAGCAAAAGGCATGACTCCATATTCCCCTGGTCATCTAATCTGTTTGCATGCCATTATCAACCCTCATAAATCTACCCAAAGAGGGATTCAGTAGGAACAAGGATGACCCAACAACTCGGGGGTCCCAGGAATGGTGGGCTGATTGGAAACAACTGCTTCCATTGTACACTAACACAGGCTCATAAATCAAACAACAACAACAGCCTGTCTTTACTTAAAATTTTGCTATCTCGTTCATCATGGATATTTTTTGCCTTACTTTTGATTTTTAAAAGCGTTGCATTAAGTATATTTTATCTTGCTTTTGGACACTCTTGGTTTTGTTCCTGAAGTGAGTGCCTCATTCTCCTCACTCTAATCCCACCCCTGATGAATGCTAAAGTTCAAGCAAAATTTGTCTCTCTAAAAGAATCTTAAAGAATTTGAGTTAATAGGGGAGATATCAGACAACCAGAGAAAATATTAGGAGTCCACACTTGTATCACAGCTGTTGGTACACAAGACAGTTCTCCCACTGAAAGTTTTATCAAGACCAGAAGGAGGTCGAGGACTGCCAGCAATTTGTTAATAAACCCAATAAGTCATGAGTTTCTACATTTAGTTTTCTGCAACTAAAGGAAGCTTGGCTATAAAGAAACATTCATTTTCTTTGCCAAGAAATCCTACACTTAAATATTTCCTAAAGTTAACTGACTGATGAGAATTCTTCATCTTGTCCTCTATGGATCTCCATGATAAAGGATTCAATTTAATCTTGCCTTAAGGACAGAGCCTGTTTGTTTAACTCTCTTTTCTCAAGTGGTAGAAATTAAAGCTTTAATCTTAATGCAGAACCAAATTAGCAGGAATATATCCCCAAATTCTGTCACTTATTCACCCTGATAGCTCCCAGAGCACAAACCCACTTGTCCTCTGAGTCATCTCACTGCTTCCCTCTTGTATTCTGTATTCAAATAAGCCTGCAAAGGGACTAGAGGGATGCTGGTATCTCTTCCTCTGATAATGGATAATTGAGCTCAATATTATTTTATCACCAGCCCCTGTGATTTCCAAATAGCCTTAACAGGTTGCACTGTATAAAACTGAGCTGGGGAGTGATTCTTTTGAAAATTAGCATGTTCAATCAAAATCCAACAGGCTTTCCTTTTCAAAGCATCTGTTGTCTTTTCAAATTCATGAACCACTTAAGCACTGTCTGTGACATCAATTGGCTTTTGAGCTATCAGTGCCTAGTATATAGCAAATGTGTTCTACTGAATGTTAGTAAAAGACAATATCAGGCTCTGATGGTTTATCAAAGTGTTTTGATTAAGCTACCTTTCAGAATAATTTTTGTGGTATGCTTTAGAGTTTCAGCACAGGAATTTTCATTCATCTGAAAGGAAAAAAAGGGGAGATTATGCTTAGGCAGATGCAAGTTTTAGGGCTCTTGTTCTGTCCCTAAAAACTAATTCCTATATATGAGGAGATCAGAGTTAAACAGAATATTGGCAAAAGTTTCTGTGCCTCCACCCATAGTGTTTGTATACTCTCCTTAACAGATCCAAACTCTGCAGTTAAACCTAATGACCAGAAATTCTTCATCTGTAAATAAAGAACTTATAAATTAAGAATTTTATTTATGTTTCTTCTTTTTCTTTTGTTTCACTTCTTGAAATAATAAACTTTTTTAGATCAGTTTTAGGTTTACAGGAAAATTGCACAGCTAGTACAGAATTCCCACATATCCCCACATACCCACATAGTTTCCCTAATTATTAGCATCTTGCAATAGTGTAGTATGTTTGATACAATTGATGAACCAATATTGATACACTGCTATTAACTAACAATGTAACTATAGTTTACATTAGGGTTCACTCTTTGTATAGTTTTCACAAAGGTATAATATCATGTATCTACCCAGGCAGTATCCTACAGAATATTTCCCTATGATGCCCTGTGCTCCTATTAATCTTTAGGCAACCACTTGACTTTTTATTGTTTCTATAGTTTTGCCTTTTCCACAATGTCACGTAGTTAGATTCTTATAATATGTAGTCTTTTCAGACTGGCTTTTTTTCCAGTTAGCAACATGCATTTCCAATTCCTCTCTGCTTTTTTTTTTTGGGGGGGGGAGGGAGGTGGCTTAATAGTCCATTTCTATTTATTGCTGAATAATATTCCATTTTATGGATAGGTCATAGTGTATTTATCCATTCACTTAAGGAAGAGAATCTTGGTTGCTTCCAATTTGGGGCAATTATGATTAAAGTTGTTATAAACATTCATGTGCAGGCTTTTGTTTGGACAGTAGTTTTCAACTCCTTTGGGTAAATATGTAGGAGCCCAATTGCTGCATCATATGGCAAGCCTATGTTTGGCTTTGTAAGAAACTTCCAAACTGTCTTCCACAGTGACTGTACCATTTTGCATTCCCATCAGCAGTGAATTGCTCCACATCTTCACCAGAATTTGGTATCATCAATATTTTGGATTTTAGTCATTTTAATGAATGTCTGGTGGTATCTTGTTGTTTTTTTAATTTGCAATTTCCTAATGATATATAATGTTGAACATTTTTTCATATATTTATTTGTCATTTGTACCTTTTTTGGTGAAATGTCTATTCAGGTCTTTTGCCTATTTTTTCATTGAATTGTTTACACTATCTCTTTTTATCATTTAGTTAATAAAATTTTTACCTAGAAATGGAAGCTTCTAAAACATAGATGAGTGCTTCTCAAAATTTATAATACATAAGTAATACCTTGGCTTGAAAACATGGGCAGGCCAAAATCCATTTGTCCTGACTTCCTGTTTTTGTAACCTTTCCTTTGATCTTGTTTTACAGACAGTCAAGCTTGATCACACACTATATAACTGGAGCATGTGTGAAACAGAGACTCTTGTCCTTAGATGACCTTTGAGACACCAGGAACAAAGATTACCTCCTTGGAACCAAGATTACGAGGACAAGGAAACATCAGAAGCAAAAGTTCTTCAATAAGGGAGATCCAGCCTAAAGTCCACTCTACCATATATGGACAACTCTGTAATTAACCAGTTGGACAATGTCAAGTCAAACCTCCCACTTCTGTCCCCATTTCTCACCACCCATTTCCATAAAACTTCCCTTGGTTCTGAGATCCAGGAGACAGATTCAAGCCTCACTTCCTGTCTCCTTGCTGGTAGACTCACAATAAAACTCTTTCTTTTCTCAAAAACCCTATGTCATAGTATTGTCCTCTGTGCTGTTGGGCCACGAGCTCTTCCTTACTAAAAGGCTATTAAAGCAAGCAGATTCTTGAAACTCATCAACCAAAGGTTTTGATTCTTATTCAGTATATTTATAGCCATCAGACTTGGAATCTACATCTCAGATGATGATGATCATCCAAATAGTCCAAGGTTCTCAATTTGAGAAAAGTTTGTGTACATTTTGGTGGGAGAAGGAGACTTTGTCATACCCTCCTTAATTAGGTTAGTTAGTGCATTCATCATTTTCATAGCTTCTTCCCATTGACCCTCCCACCTTTAGATTTTTCTTATTTGCTCCTTACATATTTCTCTCCCAGAGCAGTGGCATGCAAAATGGAAAGAATCCAAATTTTCAAGGCAGACTGGAGTTTAAATACCATCTGTATTAGTCAGCCAAAGGGGTGCCTTTGCAAATATACCAATAATTGGTTGGTCTTTATAAAGGGTATTTATCTGGGGTAGAAGCTTACAGTTACCAGGCCACAAAGCATAAGTTTCTTCCCTCACCAAAGTCCACGTGTTGGAGCAAGACAGCTGCCGACGTCTGCCAGGGCTCAGGCCTTTTGGGTTTCTCTCCAGGCTTAGCGCTTCTTCCACAGGGTCAGCTGTAGACTATCAGGCGAACTGCTCATTTCTCTTCTCCTGGGGTGTCCTCTCCAACATCAGAACTGCATCTCAAAAATCTGCTTCTCAAAATCTGCTCCCTCTGTCTTTTGCCTCGCCTTTTATACTTGAGAACCACACCCACTGAGAGGCGGGGCTCAATGCCCTACTGATGTGGCCCAGTTAATGCCTTAATCATAACCTAATCATGCCCAGATTAACAGATCAGTGTACAAGGATGATTCAATTTATATTTTTGGAATTCATAATTACATAAAACTGCCAAACCATTTTGCCATCTATGAAATTGAATAAATATATTATTTCAGTTATTTGACATTTTGATAACCTTATATGGGTTGTTTTTATTCTTTATTAATGCAATATACATTAATTGAGCACCTACTTGTATAGAACCCTGCTGGGAACTGGTAATATAATGGTAGCATAAACTAGCCTTCCTCATGCTGTCAGGAATTTACAATGCAATAAAAGTATAAACTTGAAGTAAACAATATCTCACATGCATGTAAAATTGCCATAAGAATAAGTGCTACGAAGAGATACTAAATAGGGCTATAAGGACTGTGAGGAGTGAATTAGGTAACTAATTGTTTGGCTCAGACTCAATAAATATTATTTCATTCCCCCATTATCGTTTCTGAGTAGGGTGGTGATGGAGGGGTGGTGGATATTTTGAAGTTATCTTTTACACCAATGGAGTATCAAGACCATTGATTGTACTATTAATATGAAGCTGATTTAACCTTATATAATATAAGTATATAAAAATATAAATATCTATCTATATACATCAGATAACATAGTTATCTAATCAAGGTATCTTACTTTAGTTGATATAGATCTATTTCCATTTGCTATCTGTCACCACATTGTTACCAAATATATCATGTAATTTTTAACCCTGTTGGTTTATGTGCATAATTAATGTTCATAATAAAGAATGTGGCTTTTTTATTCTTAAAAAAATACCTGATTCCTTTTGTACTGAATCAATTAATCAATCACTATTATGTTATTTTGTTCTGAGATTGGTCTTTGAAGCATTATCCCAGAAAAATAACATAGGCTTTGCCAGCTTACATGTTTTGAAATGATTTTGTCTGCTTGAATGATAATACAGATTAAAATAATGAAATGCTGTGTTTCCATAAATATCCTCCCCAATTATTCATCTCTCACCTTTGAATAATTTATTTTATTTTTTAAAAATTATTTTATATTCAGCTTTAATGTACTACATACATAGTATATATATATATATATATATATATACACATGTACAACAACATGTTACTATTTTAAAACATGCATAGGGGGCTGGCTGTAGCCTAGTGGATAGGGCACCGGTTCACCACATGGGAGGCCCCAGGTTTGGTTCCCTCTCCAAAGTGGGCAGTCCGCCTTGAGAAGGGCAAGCCGCCGTGGGCAGGGCAAAAAAAGCTGCCACGGGCAGGGCAAAGCCACCACGGGCAGGGCAAATCACCCGCATATGGAGCAGATCCGCCTATGAATGAAAGTGGAGCCACCTGTGAACGGAAGCAGACCCGCCCGCGAACGGAGAAGAGCTGTCTGCGTGGTGATCTGACTCGGCGCATTGCCGCAATGGGGGGAGACAGAGCGGAAACAGAAGAACACAGAGAAATAAACACAGCAAGAGCAAGCAGAAAGGGAGGGATATGTAACCAAAAAATATATATAATAATAATAATAATAAACATGCATAAATCCAGGATGTTTGAAAATGCTACTTTAATATTATCTCTTTAACATTTGTTCCAGTTACTATCTCTGTGTAACAAATTAATCCCAAATTTAGGAGTTTAAAACAACCATTTTATTATGCTCATGGTTTTTGTGGGTCAGAGAATTCAGAAAGGGCACTGTGGGGACAGTTTATCTCTGTTCTACAATCTATTTTTTAAAGATTTTATTTTTTTATTTATTACATACTCCTCCCCCTCCCTCCCTTTCTGCTTGCTCTTGCTGTGTGTCCATTCCTGTGTTCCTCTGTCCGCTTTGTTTCCCCCCGTTGCGGCGACACGCCGAGACCGGTCACTGTGCAGGCGGCTTTGCCCCGCTTATGGGCAGCTTCTGCTTCCATTCACGGCCGGCTCTGCTTCAGTTCGCGGGTGGCTGGCTGCGCTCCGTTCGCGGGCGACCTGTCCTGCCCGTGGCGGCTTTGCCCTGTCTGTGCCAGCTTTTTGCCCTGCCCACGGCAGCTCCGCCCACCCATGGCAGCTTGCCCTTCTCAAGGCGGTCTGCCCACTAGGAGACGTCCCCGGGAACCGAACCCGGGGCCTCCCATGTGGTATATCGGCGCCCTATCCACTGGGCTATACGGGCTGCCCCTGTTCTACAATCTTTAGGCATTTATTCCATTATACATTTTAAAATAGTAGCTTCTCCTAAGTTATTGGAAAACAACCTGAACAATCTACATTGACATATGATTTTGTGATGTAGAATATTGAGGAAGGCACATATTAGAGTTGGTGACCTTTCATAGTGTAAGTTAAATCAGCACAAGGTGCAATTCTTGGCATATAGTAGTATTCAACAAATGTTAGTTCCTTTATCTACCTTTTCTTTATTTCAACTCTCAACTTTGTTTTTACTTCAGCCTTTAAAGTAGAGTGTTAAAAATTAATATTCCTGTGTTTCTAACTTATGATTGGTCATTAAAGTTATTATTTTTCTCAGGAAAAATGTAATTTCTGCTTCTAAAAACTAAGCTTGAGTTGCCTTTTTCTTGTGATCATATTTTGTGGAAGAGTCCTTAAATTTATAATTAATAACAAGGAGAAAATAAAATCCAAGTATTAAAAAAATCATTTCCAGCAACTTTCTTTCTAGAATATGTCCATTCCCTAGAGTAAGCAATACCTACATTAGAAAATCAATTTCTATTCTTACAACAATAAGTATAAATTGGTAGATGCTCATAAACCTTGGCCTGAAATAAATTAAGCTTTAAAGAAACCGAGTTAGAGCTGAATAAGGATTTAGTTAAAATTCAAAAACATGTTTATGAGAAACACTAGTTCTGTATTTCCTCCAATCATTAATGCTCTATTCAATTAACCTGGACCCCTTTTGTGGTAAAGCGAAGAATGAGAACTGCAGATTAAAATGAAAATAGGATTTTATTGGAAATCCCTATGCAAAATAACTTTTTTCTTGGCTTCAAAATATCAGTAAACTACACACATTGCTAAAGTCTATAATGTTGATATATCTTCCAAACTTTTACAGTAAGTAATGAACCATGTTCTGTGTGGTAAGAAAAATGATTCTTTTATTAATGCATATAAAATGTTCCCATTTGATCCATACTTGTACACACTTTGTTATATGATCTGATCACCAGGTCTTCTCTGCCTGAAATTGATTCTTATATTTGTTGTCAACACAATGCCCTCTGGTACTTGTTTAATAGATGATTTATTTTGACTCTGACATATCCTTATAATGCCTTGTTAATTAGGTAAATATGTCCTGTATTTTAAACATATCTACAGGGTACTCATACCTGCAGTATGATCCACAACTTTGTAATCCTGGGCCTAAGAAGGAAGTCCATGTAATGTATACAACTCAGGTAGGTTTGTTTTAAAAACGGAGATAATCACTTACAATGTGGGATTTCAGAATAACAGGGAAGCTATTCTGAAATCTCCACAAAATAGGACCCGATATGCCATTTGATTTCTGAAATCTCACTTACCTATACCCATCCCTATGGAATCTCCCTTCTTTACTTTCTTTCTTTTTAAGGGAAAAATACAAATATGTCTAGAAATAATGCATTTTTCATGTTATAAAAGTTATGAATGACATAGTCTGAGTTATGTATTTAGACTTTCATTTTTTCCTGAGAGCAATTTTCCATAGGCTAGAAGGTAAACGAGTGTTAAAGGTAGCCCTCTCATGTGGTCTCTGTGTGTGTGTGTGTGTGTGTTTGTGTATGTGTGTGTGAATGGGGAGGGATTGTAGGTTTGGACAAAGGGAATATTACAATAATGCCACATTTTACTATTTGATAATTTGGTGCAATACTTGCTGTGGGTATTATGTACACTTGTAGGTTATTATGAAACTGCCATTTAGAAGCATCCTATCTAGAAAAAAAATGTTTGCCAACTGACTTGGTTAACACCTGTCACTGACTTGCAGTGCAGAGAAATGATTTTAATAAAACACTTTTGCAGGCAGAGGAGAAGTACATTGTCTCTATCCAGTGAAGGATTGTGGCAGTTCAATTCCCCAGCACAGTGGGCTTGTCTCCATTTAGCGTGTGGTGTCACTGAATCAATAATTGGGTTTGCTCACTATGGGCAAGCTGTTTCTGACATCACTTGGGAATTTAAATGCCTGGCATATAACTTAGAATTGATTTTTGGTTCATTTAACCATTTCCTACTCCTTTATTTCAGCACAAATGCCTTTTTTTCCCCTAGAAACTTGGGCTATATATTTAGGAAAGCTAAAATAATCTTTTTATATTTTATTTTAAAAGTTCTGAAACTCCATGGAATAAGAAAAAGGGCATATTTTTTAACAGAGATGAGGAATGACATTGAAGGCTCAAAGCAGGAGGTAAGAAGTCACAAAGGTGAAGGAAGGCAGGGCAACGGATTTGGCCTGTCTCTCTCTCTCTTCCCTCTTTTTCTTTTTATTGGTAACATGTCTGCAATGAAAATGTTTGGCTGTGTAAAAGACTCAAAAATCTCCAAGGTTATGTTTTTCCTGTTTTTCTTTAATTTGCTCATAATGTGGTAAAATAGAAATATTCAGTTGTCAGATGTCTGGTGTAGACCCTGAGCTCTGGACTAGTGGGAGGATGAGAAAATAGCAGAAGGTACATTCCACAACGCATCAAGGCCACCACCTCAGACCCAATGTCATTGCCAACCTAAAGTGCCCTCTGCCTTCCCATGACAGGCTTCCCTCTGCCCTGCTCATTTGGTGAGGGCATTGCTTTGTTTTACTTACATATCAATTACTCTTTGAAAGAAATGTGTGTGTTTGTATGTGTGTATATGTGTGTTTGTGTGTGTGAGAGAAAGAGAGAGAGATGACCAGAAAGAGACAGAAAGACAGAAGTAGGGATATATAACTATGATGTGTGCTTCAACCACAGAAAGGGGGTTCAATGTGATTTAAAAATTATTTCTATTAATAATTGGCAGATAACATTGTCTAGATACTAGCATTTATGGGTAAGTCACAGGGGTTCCATGAACCACCTAATAATGCCATTATTTCAAGAGAAATAGTGTTTTGTGGTGTTTAAGAATGGAGGACTGGAGTCAGAAGGCCAAGTTCAAATCCCTATTAGCTGTGTGGCCATTAGCAACTTCCTTTACTTCCTTTTACATCCACTTTTTTTTTCTAACCATAAAGAGAAAGAATAATACCTACCTTATAAGATTGTATTAAAAATTAGAGTTAATACAAGTAAAATATTTAGAAGAGTGCCTATGTATTTGTTTCCTATTGTTGCTTTAATGAATTACCACAAACTTAGTTGGTTAGAACAGCACAAATTCACTATCTTGCAGTTCTTTAGTTCAGAATTCTAAAATGGATCCCAACAGGCTAAAATCTAGGTGTGGGCAGGGCAGTGTTCCTTTCTGGAGGTTCTAGGGGAGAATCTACTTTCTTATCTTTTCCAGCTTCTAGAAGCTGGCTGCATTCTTTGGTTCATGGCCTCCTTCTATGTTCAAAGTTGGCAGTGTCTGTCTAATCTTTTTCACATGGCATTGCTCTGACTCTGACTCTTCTGCCTCTCTCTTCCACATTTAAAAGACCTATATGGTTATATCAGACTCACTGAGATATTCCAGGATAACATCCTTATTTCATGGTTAGCTGATTAGCAATAATAATTCCATATAATATCTTAATTTCATATGTATTCCTTTCCCCCAGCTGCTACGAAAAATATCACACAATGGATTGTCCTAAACAAGAATGTATTGTCTCCTGGTTTTGGAGGCTAGAAGTCCAACATCAAGGTACTGGCAGGGCTTGCTTTCTCCCTGTCTGCAGCCTTGTGGCTCTCCTCAGTCACATGGTTCTCTCTCTCCCCTTGTATCAGGTCCTCTGATTTCCTATAACTTCTGTCTGCTTTTGACCGACTGTGTCCGATTTCCTTTGTTTATAAGGACTTCACCCATATGAATTAAGGCCCATCCTGATTCAATTTGGCCTCATCTAAATAGGATCTTCAAAGATCCCATGAAGAAATGAGTCTACACCTTAACCAGTAATAATACCTTCAAAGGTACTATTTACAAATGGGTTCAAGTTCATAGGCTCAGTGGTTACATCTTGAACATGACCTTTTAGGGGACATGATTCAACCCCTAACACCATGCAACTTAACATAGTCTCAGATTCCAGGGACTAGGAAGTGAACATATTTGGAAGGCCATTATTCTACCTCACACAACCTGACACATATTAAGAATTAAAATCTTTCAACTCTTCTTATTATAACATTTTTGAGAATAAATATATATACTTTTGTAAATGTTCATAGCTTTAATAAACTCATATGATCAAAAAAGGATAAAGATATCATTATTAAATAAAGTGTGTGACAGAAAATAACACATATGCATTGAAATGAATACAGAAGAGTGAATGACCAGAATAAATTTTCATGTATTATATATGACTTAACTGGCTTCAAATTGATTTTCATTTCTCCTGGAGAAGTATTTTTTTAATTGAAAAATTGTTAAGTGCATTTGTTTTCTGTCTAATTCTAACCATTCCTTTACAGAGACAATTAATGGGTAAAGTAGAAAAATGATTAAGCCCTATAAAGAGATACAATATATAATGTGTACATCTGCATTGTTAAATTCTAGAACAAAAATGACACTAATATTAAGCAAGGAAGGGCAATTAAAGTACCTGCAATATTCTTTCTGGCCACTATAGTGAGATATTCTATTTGTTACTTCATTCTAATCAAAAGTCACTTTTGGGGGAGCAGATGTGGCTTAAGTGGTTGAGTCCCGCTTCCCACATGGGAGGTCCTGGGTTCTGTCCCTGGTGCCTCCTATGAACGAAAACAAACAACAAGCAAACAAATAAAAAACCAACTCAGGGAAGCTGATGTGCCTCAGTGATTCAGCTCCGGCTTCTGGCGAAGGAGGTCCCGGGGTAAATCCCCGGCTCCTGTATCTCAAAAACAACAACAAAAAAAGTCACATGTGTTTTGGAAGTATTGTTTCTATTTTATAGATAAGAAACCTGAGATTTAGACAAGTTGCACACCTTGAGGAAAGTCACACAACTGATAAGATTTAAAACTACAATATTGGCCAGATGTTTTTTGACTCAAATTTCCTGATTTTTCCCCACTCTTCTATTGGATTCCCATCTGTACCATCAGAGTTCTCATAATAAATCTAATTTCCATGTAATATGGGTACATACAACATGAAATTTGTAGCATAAATAAATACACAACCTATAGTCTAACATTTTGGACAGTTGTGACAATTTCCTAAAGCCCCATTAAGTTAGCAGAAACTACCATTTTAAGGGCAAAGAATATTTCCCATTCAGTAGTTAGCATATTCATAATTTTCAGTCAATGCATGTTTTCAATTTCACACCATGTGACTCTGAACTAACAATTTTAGGCCAGTGATCTTCATCTTTGTCCCCTTCCTAATGAACTGAGTATTTCTAAAACACTTAGTGATATAATTATGCTGCCAAGAAAGACAAAGTCATTTCCACTGCAGAAAATATTCTTACTATCCCCAAAGACTGGAATTAGTTGGGAGTGATCCATAGCAGTAAATAAGTTCACTGTGGTCAAGTTTGGAAATTGGTTCTTCTCAAGCACAAAAAATGGTACTTAAGATTCATTTTCTTTATGTTTATTCTAAAGAATTCTGAACAAGATTGTGAGCTTCTTGAAGGCAAAACTTATATTTCTGTTTTATTCCCATGCTGTCTATCATAGCAGTACTCTGCCTGGGTAAGCACTTAAATACATTTTAAAGATATTTTAACAAAGAAATTTAATTTACTTCTATTTCTTTCCTCTCATACGGCTTTTAAAAAACTAACAAATACCTTAATATAGTTCTAACAAAGCACAAAAGTTATTGCAGTTTCCACAGCCCTCCAGGACACTGTTTTGAGCCAATTTGCCATGCAACATCAGCTCTCTTTCAGAAGACCCAAGGCAAGCACAGTGGCTGGAAATGTAAATGACTCTTGAATATCTTAGAGTTATGGTGAGAAAAAAATGTGTTGGTGAAAAGTTTTCAAAGTATAGTATGGAATAAGCTATGGATAAATCAATAAAAATTATGAATGGTTTAGTAGACAAAAGTGCAAAAGTAGTATAAAAATGGTTTTATAAATGGGGATATGTCTTATCCATGTTAGCACTGATATCTCCTCATTGCAAAGTGGCCTTATAGAGCTGCTGGAGATGGCAATGTATGATTTATTTAGAGCACTACAAGAATATATTTTGGAACCAGCATATAGTTGTGTAAAACAGTAAGGACAATGGATAACTGGCTCTATTCCCTGTTTTTTGGCATGTTTCCTTATTGAGTTCATTATATAGGAAGGTAAGCATTTCAGAAATTATTTTCAGAGAAAAACAGAATGCTCTCACTATAAGACAATTTTTCAGCAGAAGCCATGCTGAAATTCTCAATAGATGAGGATCTTTATGGAGAAAAAAAAAA